>VZSZ01010714.1:708362-758846 GCA_013398815.1 Ibidorhyncha struthersii | reverse complement strand
AAAAAAAAAAAAAAAAAAAGAAAAAAAAAGAAGCGCTACGTTTCCAAGTGGGTAGCAGAGATAAGATGAAATAGCCTACATGTTTTCTGGGGCAGGTGTTTAATAGGAATAAAATGATAAAACTGTTTGCCTGATGGTAAAATATTTTTTACAGATATTATTCCTCACTAAATATCTTAGATATACCAGAGGCATAATAGTTAACAAGTTCAGCAAACTTGAAATTTTCACGTACTTAGCATAAATTTTCTACTATATGGCAAAGAGGGGTTTAGTTAATACTAACACATATGAAAAAAGCAAACACAGGAACACCAGAGCTAATTCTCTCACTCCTATTTACTGTTCTCACAGATATGGGCTGAATACTAATTTCTAGATGATATTTTAACAACTCCAAAATTGCAGCTGTGTCTCTGAACATTTAGCTTGCAACCGGTGAGTATTCCAGATTTTGAAAATACTTTGGCTTTACACAACAGAAGCATAATTTCTTTAAGAAAAAAAAAAAGGGGGGGGGGGGCAGGCTCTGCTTCATAATATCAAGTTTTCTTGACTGTCAATCAATGCCAGAACCAGCAGGATCAACTAGTCGTGACCTCTCCTTATAGCAAACACATGCTGCTTACCAGCTGTGGACTGTGTTTTTTACACCCTTTTCTCTATCATTCAGAATGGCTTCCTCCTAATCACAATAATCCCAAAAGTGCTAAAACATATCAATCGTCCTTTAAGCCCTGCCTACAAAAGGCCAGCCGTCCAGCCTTTATGGGCTTGTCCAACAGCAGCTGATACTTCATTCAACTACAAATCCAATTTAGCAGTTACAAGAGGTTTAGCATCACTGGAAAAATATTGGTGTTGATCCTGCACTCTTAAGTCAGCAAATATTCCTTTGCCATATTGTTTAGCTTTTTCGGCCATATTTACACTTCTGCTGGATTTCCCTGAATGACTTCAACAACAGCATTTAACCTCTGAACTGGTAATATTTACAGTTGATCAAACAGCGATTTTTAAAATATGTTTACCACAATTACAGAAACATAAGCCTATTTGTATTCCAACTGTTATGACTCTGAAAAAAAACCCAACTAACAACCCTAAAAACAAACACAGTCATTTTATTCAAAACCATAGAGCACACTTTATGTACTACTTATGCAGGATGTTATTTATTACAGCCCTTTGGGCAAGTTCATGGCAATTCTTTCACTTATGTATTTTTAATTGCCAAGTGAGCCAATGCAAACAACTCCCTTGATCCCCCTCCACATTTTTTTTTCATTTTCTTTTTGTCCTCTTCAAGCAGCATTATATGTAATGCCTTAAAGTAAAGATGGGAGACTCCATCTAGGGAATTTACTGTTCCCCAGCCCAAATCTGAAAAACTGTGGGACCACTCAGTTTAGGCAGCCTTTAATAACGAGAATATAAAGCAGGAGATAACTCCTCCGGCCCTGTGGCAGAAAATGGGAGCTGCTTTTCACTTGCTTTGTAGAGAAAATAATCAGTCTCAAAACTGCATCAAGCACAACATTTCCATTTCCCTGCACCAGCATTTGGCGGAGGACCGGGACTGCCCAGTTCACCCACAGCCAAGGACGCAGGCAGGTCCCCACAGTCCCCCAGGGAATGGGGTGGGGACAAAAAAAATAACCGAGTGTCTTAGACCTGCTGGAGCTTGTTGCTTAACTCTGCACCAAGTCCTTCAAGAGCCAAGGCTCTGGCTCTGAACTTAGGTAGGGACCACGCACAAAAATGGCCATCCCAGGACAGGACCGGGAGGAGACAAAGACCGCAGGGTTCCTAAAATGGGTTATAAGGGCTGCCCAAGTGGGGTGTGTGTATGCAGACACACACACACAAGATTACAATAAGCCACTTAAGTATTATTATACACAAATTAACTGCTTGCAAAGTGTACTGTAACTGGGTTGCCCAAGAGGACAAGGAAAAGAAAAGATCCAAGAACCAAAATAACCGAAATAATCCCTTTGGATGCTAATGAGCGAACAATTACAATGACTCATTGAAGTTATATCATAATGATACTTCCAAAGAAAAGAACGTTTTGTGTATTGTATTAAAAACAACAACAATAAAATGGTCCCAGATTGAAGCAATACCACAATTTAATTTATACAGCAAAAGGGAAATGACCTAATAGTAACACGAAAAGATATGTTCTTCATGTCAAATCTTAACCTTTTGGGGTTTATCCCAGCTTCATCTGTAAAGAAAACAACAAAAAAGACCCATAGGCACATCTGGTTCAAAAGTCTTCATTGACACTAATGTAATGCATTGGATTCTGTTTGGCAGCTCTTCATACTGGGAAATATTCCACATAAGCAATGTTTATTAATTTTCTTCTTCTGAGTTTTTAAAAACACAGACAGAACATATTTCAAAGAGAGAGAAGAGAGATCCAGAGATCTCTCTGAATATTCATTAATTAATATTTTGTCAGTGTCAGTTGTCTCAACAAAAGAAGGTTTTATAATTTACTCTAAGCCCCATTTAATTAAAATTTAAATGTTACAAAAATACATGGAAATTTTTTGCTCCCTTGTAATTATATTATGTTCTACTTACTATAAACTGGTTTTTACTGCAACCAAAAATGCATTTCAAAACAAACAGCAATTTTTAGGCTTCAGAATATACAAAGAAATCCCCACAAGAAAAAAAAAATCCCCAAACTTGACCTTTGCCATCTCTCTGGATCAGCTACAGATGTTTAGTAGATTATACAAAAACCTAGATGTCCTTAATCTGACATTCTTTTTTTTTTCCCCCTGCTATGATAGGAACTCTAAGTAACCTATCTGCAAAGACCCCATGCAACTTCCATGTGCATATGTAATTGCTGTGTTGTTTTCCAAGGTAGCCGCAATTTTTCAGTGACATGAGCAGTTCAGAAAGGAGAAGACTCTTACCCAGTGCTACTGACAAAGTCTGATTTGGACTGGAATCCTTCAAATACACAGACAATGGGCTGGCTGACCTGTCATGCATGATGGATGAGTTAAGGGGATTAAAACCACTATTTGCATTAGAATAGATAAAAATTAGCAAAATAGAATTTCTCAGTAGGTGGCTTCAGTTCTGTTTGTTCTCTCAGGCAAAATGAAGTTCATTTTTAAGGGAATTACAATTGTTTAAGTAACGCTTATTTGCAGAGGAGAAATTTTGGATGCCAGTTTGCTTTTTATTGTTTATTCTTTAAGAAATCCACTTCATCTATCACTACAACAGTATCAACTTTCCCCACGTTTAATATTAAAACATTACAAAACTACGTTGTAACCACTTTAAACTGTATGTATATCTTAACGCTTGCATGTTTCTAAGCTGCGTGTACCCAAAAAGTGTTTTGAGTTCAGAGAAAGATGATCAAAAAGACCAAAAAATTACTTTAAATTGTGTATTGATGCTTCACTGAGGTTCTGAGTACGAGCCTGTGACTCAAGAACTGTAAAAGGCAGATGCTTGAAATACTGCACATTTCTTTTGACTAGATTCATATTGCACACGGTGATGGTACTTAAAAGACTCAGAAATGGCTGCAGAAAGTAACATAATGAAAGACTCGCCTTACGGAATAGCATTATATTGTTTATACAATATAACTTTGAAAGAAATCTGTATGAACAAGTTGGTGCACACAAGCATGCAAACAGATGTAGAAACTCCACAAACATCCAGGGACCACCTTCCCTCACTGCTACGGAGGGCAACCAAGATTTGTCTGTCAAACAAGAGTTGTAAAAGTAATGGAGGTTCCCCTCTTTGTAAGGCTCACACATCTAATTTGCAGACAGCAAGCAGCCTCCAGAAAATCCAGCATATTTTTAAAAACATGTCTGTGTACCGCCAAATATGTTTTTGAACTCCTCGCCTGTTTTAACAGTGGACTGCAGTCCAACTGGTGATATATTCCACTATGCCCTATAGCAGCATTAATGGGGGGCAAAGCTGAGGCATTAAGGAGGTAAATTTCTTCCACTGATGACATTACAAATGGGAAAAGCTGTGACGTGATTTCTCAACCCAGCATTTACTATAATGAGATTTTAAAAGAGCAGCTCACTTCTCTCGCTCAGTGATGGGGGTTCTGGCCAGATCCAGAGGCTATCTAAAACAGGTCAATGCCAGAGCCCACAGCCAGGGATGGGGCCCCACCATACGGCTCCCGGGGAGGGGGAGTTCATCTGCAGGCAAGGGAGGACCCTGCAAGCTGCCTTCATTTTCACCGCCACAGACCCTGTGCTGGCATTTTGTGCAGCTCTTTGCACAAATTGTTTATTTAGCTTATGAATTATTTGGTGTCTGCATCCCATGCAGTTAAGATGCTTTATTTTCACAGCAGGTGCAAAGAGGTATTTAAATTTGCATTATGTCCAGGGTATCTGGACTCAGTTTGTGTTAGATGACAGCTTCTGACAGCAGATGGGCCAAGTGGAGAAACGTTTGACCGGCATATGAAAGAGCTTGGGATACATCCAACACTAACCTTGGTTTCCAAGTTATTTCACAAGCACAAAGTAACATTTTGTGGAGATTTTATAGCTAACAATGTCATTCTAGCTACAGTACAATAAATATTTTGCTCCAATTACGAACCCACAAGAGAGACCCACACATACTTGAGCTATAGGGTAAGTCATTTCTTGCAAACCCGATCTCAGAACATGCTTAAAAATGGGACTCCTTTAACTTTTTTTAGCCTAAAGAAAGACCTGTCCATACTTCCAGGTGTGATACAAACCTGTCCAGATCAGTTGCCCATTCCTGCCTCCCTGTTGATTCTATCCGGCTGACTGACGTTCGAGCTAAAGTGGAGAAGAACAATATCCCTGCACTTCTGAAGGATCCCCAGGACACCAGCCCAAGGGGAGGAAAAAGAAACCTTAATGCTATCCTGAACTCAGGTATGAGAACACAAAAGGCTGTTAAAAAATGGAAGATACTGCTGCTTATTTTGAAGCTCAGCTGTGAGAGACAGCAATGAAGAGCTGAGTAATAAAATAATACTGCACCTTAGCGTATTTTGTTTGAATTTGGAAGTGTTCCCTGTAACCTACTCATTCATCAGAGTGAAAAATGCCTGCCTGACTCTTCCTGACCCTCTGCCCCAGCCTCCATCGACTCCAGCAGTCCACAGTACATCCCAAGCAGTGTACATACCATGTCACCCATTTCATTATCATTGAAAACACCCATTTGTGCCTTTCAAAATCTGTAGGATTATAATGGAGAATCATAAGAAAATTTTGCTTCCAAATCCATGAGAGTCCTAACATTTATAATTTTCTTTATAAATTATTTTACTTAAAGTGGTTGCTTTGGATAATGGGAGGGCTCTTTTAAAAGTAAATTTTAAGGGGTAGGACAAGCCAGAGAACCAAAAGAAAATTACAGTTATTTATAATCTTTTTACCACTTCTGTGTTTCTATAGTAAATCACTACTTTCACTTCCCAGCTCATGCCTTTACTTTACATAACATTTACCCAAAAAGTGTACGTTTGGAAACCTTTTCTTTGTTTGTTTTGGATAAACAAGTAATGGAGCGCAGGCGTAGTTTCACGCGTAATTCTTAATCCCACTTTCTTTAGGCCTGATGCAGTAGCAAAGAAACTTTACAGTCAGGTTGTTTTGTGGCTGAGTACCATTGCCGTGGGACTGGGATAGGAGATGGGGCTTCCAGCAGCAGCGCTGCCGTTTCCTTGTTGAGTCCCTGTATTCTCTTCACAGTTTTTGCCTGTTGTAGATGTTAGTTCTCTAAAAATCATGGTGAAAAAGATGCATGAAAGATCAATCCCACTTTCTATCTAATGAGCCTCCCCTCCACCCACAGCCATGCCAGCAGGGTTATCATACTGAACAGCCTCAGTCACCAGTGGCTTCCAGTCCTGACAGCAACAATTGACAGCTCACGAGGAGCAGAAGACTTTGTTTCTCAGCTCCAACATGCCTTGCTAGGCGCTGCGAGCCCAGGGCTGGCATTAGGACAAGGACAGAGGGACATGTCCCAGTGCAGTCCCCACAGCTAACACCACCAGACTCAGAACGGGTACACTGGCAGGAGCTGTGAGCATAGCAGCCTCATGCAGCAAAGAAGGAAAGCTTAAATACACACAGATCTGGAATTGCATTCAACATTTATTAATGCCACTTAGAGATATCTACCCCTACCAAGCTCTCAGTTTGCTCATGTGACTTTATCGTCTGTTTAGTCTAACCTGCTGATATGGTAACCTGTAGTCTCTGGCTCTTAAAAGGATTTCATTTTTCTTTTGAATGATGGCTCTTTATGCACTTTTCTCTCCCCTCTTTCAATACACACTCTCTCCTGTTTCCAGGATAACCCTCCATCCCATATTGGTTCAGCTTTAAAGATCACTGCCCTTCTGCTCAGCCCATACCGTACAGACTCTACCCCAGTGAACACACAGGCTGTCACACACCACAGGAAGGTTACTTTGCAGGCACTTCTTCCTAACGGGCAGAGCCCTGAACAAGACTCCTGCATCTCACTTCTAACTTGGCCAGTGGTCAGATGGATGCATCTTGACACATGGAAAACTGCGGTATCGAGTGAGGGAGTGGTTCTGAGTGTCACTGGTGCACAGCTGAGACCGACAAATGAAAAAGGGTTTTAAAGTGTTAAATACTGTATAGCTGGTTTCAATCTTCTGACACTGGTATGAATTCAGATGAGTCCCTTGGCAAAAGGGTATTTCAGATCAGTGGCAATGCAATCAGCGTCTCCCATCCTAATTCACAAGTTTCTGCCTATGCAAGCACACAAAAAGTCATCTGCTATAAAAGAGAAAGAAATGGTCATTGGCTCAGCCAAAGAGATGCCACCTGATACCAGGCAGGGCTATAACATATACACAAAGAGATTAAATTAGTGCTGCAGAGACTTAACAAGAGTACTTGCAAGAGTAACATCCCCATCATCTTTCGTGAGATGCATATGAATATATCAGTACTCACACCTCCAGACACTAAATTGAGCCATAGGCTAATTTTCTGTAAGGACTGGTAGACTTGGTAGTGTTAGCTTAACTGTTGGATTTGATGATCTTAAGGATCTTTTCCAACCTAAATGATTCTATGACATAAGAACAAGAAGTAAAAACATACTTACTTACCTCAGAGGCTCACAAATGTTTATATGAAGCTATTAAAAAGCTGAGATTTAAAACAACACATTCATTTAAAAGAAAATGAAAGGTTGTTTCTGGTATGGCTGATGCAGTTATATGTTTTCTGTTGGGGGAAATTTATAGCCACATTATTGCTGTCAAGGAGGGTAGTGAGCCACAAGGATTTCCAGATGCCATGTGTGAAGTTTCTCATTTCCCCTACTATACTAAAGTACATTATCACCCAAACGCAAACAAGCTTTAAAAAGTATCTGTCATTAAAACATGTGTGGCCCCCTTGCCTGGACTTAAGAGATTTGGTTTTTTTCTTTTCCTTTCCCTTCTTTTTAAGCCAGATGGGAGACTGTACTGCAGCACTCCCCAGGGGCCTAATACTGATCATACTGATGTCAACAGTAGTACTATGGCCTGCATCCCTACTGCACGCTGCACCCTGCCAGTGAGAAAACCTGGCTCTGCAAACAGTAACGTTTCACTTGTAGAAAGTCAAAGGAGTGGAAGAATTGTTGCCACGACATTTCTCAGAACAGCTACGCACGTGAAAACAGGGATTTAAAAGGAACACAGAATATAAAAGGAAAAACATGATCGAGTTCCTCCTGTGCCTATAAATACAACTTGCTGCAGCAGCAGACAGCTGAGGGACTTGTCCTGCTGTATGGGCTCAGTGAGCAGCAGGGACAGCTTCCTGCGCAGGAGACCACCCTCACGTCTAGCATTGTGTTTGCAGAGATGGCAACCCCATGCCAAAAGGACATTCAAAGGCAAAGACCACCTCCAGGACAGCTTCAGCAAGCCTGACGCAGAACAATCTCTCCTACGGCTGTCTGGGATTGCTGTACACTCAGGCGTGAGGCTTTCAAGTGGGAACAGGCACTAAAGAATGCCTTGTAATTAATGACTTTTCCAACTCTTACTAGAATAGTAGAAAAATTATAGCTATATAATCTTATGCAAGGGAATGAATTTTCATTCCCCACTGGATTTGTTTTTAAAAAAGGAAACATGGAATTTATGCAAAGGCCCAGCACAATGGTGCTGGAAAGAAGACAGAGGTGGAACCATGAGAAGGTTGATGCTGTACAGTCCACACTGATTTTTTATTTATAGTGAAAGCCACAGTCTCAAAGCAGGTGTTTTGTTAAATTATGTTAACCTGAATCTTTTGCTGAAGATGAAAACTAAATGGGACACACTGAGTCCAAAGCAGAGCTGTCCCTTCTGTCACACATCTGGAAGCACACCACCAACAAGATCTTGAGTGGGAGCAAGAAAAACAGTTTTGCTCAAAACACAGAACGAAACAGAAAGTCTATTAAGGACACAGGGATGCGCTAGCATCCCTCATTCCAGCTGGAGAACTTCCCCACTTCTGCAGGGCCAGGGGCACAAAGTGGCACCCGTTTCTGAGGTACAGTTAACAAAATGAAGGCTGAGGAGAGCACCATGCCTGTGGCAACCAAAATGATCGTATGCCGGTTTTATCACATAAGCTTTTGTCCATTATCTCAAGAAACAGTTTCCATGTCTTCAAATCTTTGTTACGGTCCTCCTAAAGAGGGTATGTATAACATAAGCCTCGGATATCAAAAGGACACTCTGAGAAGCATTAAAAGCAAATCCCTGAAACTGTGTTTTCTTAATCACATCAGACACTTGGCTTGCAATTATAGCATTTTCTAAAAGAAATATAGATCTGAGTAACAAAAATGGTCCCTCACTGTCCTGTTCCACATTAATACTTTGGAAGAGAAGAACTGAATCTCTGCTACAGCAACCGCTGCAAATAGCTGAAGACTCAAGGTGCAGAGTGTGCACGTTTGATGAAACAGAAAACAGCCAAGGCAATTATTTCCATAAAAGTAAGACAAGTCAATATGGACAAACACCTTTTCAAATCCATATAGGGCAAATCATTGCTTTGCTGTAGTATCATGATTGCAGCTGAACCACCTGAGTCTTCACAGCACTCACTTCTAGCTAAAGAAACTCATCCAGAGTGCCTACCACACCTGTCAGTGCTTGATACTCCAGTCTTGTTAAAACCCAAGTTAATACATTGAGAACAAAAGTGTCATTACAGTGCTTTCAAAACGATCACTCTGTCTTCTCCTTCATCTTTTCATTTACCATGAGATTAATTAAAGACTTCAATTAAAATGTAAGCCAATTTATAAAAGTTTTTAAAATTCAGTAACTCTGCTCTTTCCATCCTAGTATTTATTTTCTATTGTAACATCTGCGATTATGGCAGGCTTTTGTTTGTATCTTTTCCCATTCTTACCTGGACAAAGGGCTCTTTTTTATTCTCCAGATTAAAACCAAGTGAAGATGTCAGACATTTATCTATGCACAAGTAAGGTCTTTCAAGACTGAATATAAGCTAAACTGCAGCTCTGAAAATTAGTTCACAAACTGTTATGCCTGAATTATTTGCCGACTCTCTAAGCACTGGAAATACTGTGACTTATGCACCTGAGAAAGTGAATCTCCACAGAAATCAGATCTCCGTCCATCTTCTTTCTGTACCTTCCCAAGCAAGACCCCCAAAGGCTCCTGCCTGCCTGTCGAGAGAGAGGTGTAAATATCCAGGTAATTGCACATGAGAGAATGCGCTCAGACTCATCTATGTCTACCAGGCAGGCGCTTGGTGGTGTACATACACACGCTGCACAGGGGAGGCACGGGACCACGCTGTTGCAGGATCAAGGTCTCTCCCTTGAAAATGCCTGTTCTTAGTCTCCACCTTTGCTGAAGAGCTGCCGACTGTTATCCTCTGCCCACAGTCCATCCTGCCAGCGTTACCTCTTAAATTGAGAGTTGTCCTTGCGTTGCTGCCACCAGTAGGTTTGAACAAGTACTTCTGCGAGCAGCAGAACCAAGAAGGCCTAGTTTCCTGCAGCTCTGGGTCCTGACAATGAGCTTCTCCATGGATTCTGGTGCATTGCCACCCAAGGGCTACGCTCAGCCTTTCCCCAGCAAAATGCTCATAGGGTCTCTCTCCCATCTACCCACTTTCCTGTTTTACTTTTCCTAAAGAGCATCACTTCTCTCGCAGTTTGGTTAATATTGAGCAAAGGCTTTGCAGAAGTGACTGGGAGAACTGACAGGCAGACATTTGTGGACTGCTTTGGAGCTGTGGACAAACGAAAAGTTTAAGAGAGAGTCCTGTTTCACTGTTGTATTCAAATTTGAATTTAAAGCTCAGCTGCTTATGACATTTGAACATCATTGTGAACAGTGGGTGAAGAAAACTCATTGCAGCCATCTAGATCCTCTATCCTTGTAGTAAGCAGTAAAGATCACAGCAAAAGAACAACAGAGACCAAAGTGGATCAAGACGTTTTCCCTTCAAAATTATTTTCTCTTCTAAACTTGTAGTTTCATGGCTGTGCTTGAGCAAAGATAACAGAAACCTGGGATAAAGCTCTTCATGCTGGAAACATTAGTGGACAAAAATAACAAATTCAGTCCCAGTTCCTACATCTGGTCATTTACATAGCTGATGGTTCGCATACTCAATACATACCTCTTACTAAACTTGCGTTTAAAATAGTTTAGGATTAAGTAGAAATTATTAATATTTTACAATGCCAAAATGTTTATGGGTGAAGAGACTGAGATAGTAAAACTGCTGACCTTATAACTTTAAATAAATGTTTATCTGGCTTTAGGAACAAGTAAATTGCACTAAGTTATATTAACTATTATAATTTATTCCAATTTGAGAAGCTTAAAACCAGTGCAAATTATATAAATTAGGCATACTTAATCCCTGTGCTTAAGTCCCCTTAAAGTCAATCTTGTTCCTTGGAATTTGAAAGGTTTCATTGAAGTTGTTGTCAATGGCATCTTAAGGTGTGTATATAATGAAAAGCTTGATTTTAAATACAGGGGGATGTTAATTGCTGTCATAAAATAAAATACACTTCACAAAATCCTGTTTTCTTTCACATAAATGTATTTTCTTTTTCCTAAAATGTGGGAAGTAAAACCATCTCGCATTCAATACCGGCCTCAGTAGAAATCATCAGCCCGAAAGTTCAGCATTGCTTTCTACAACATAAAATCCAATACATCCAATAACAGATTACATTAAATTTGACCTAATCAGTGGGTAGGGTTCTTTATCAAGAAATAATACCCTTTTGCACAAAATCAGTATTTTGAAGGATCATAATCTTAAAGTGACCTATGGAAATATAATGCCTCTCATATTCTCAAGAAGATTACACTAAACCAAAGGATGGTATATGCTTACATCCAGTAAGGCAGAAATACCTACTGAGCCATGTAGGAACAGGCCTCGAGTATAAACACCCAACACTTTTTTCAGGAACAAAGAAACTATGCCACTTCATCTAGGAACAGCCTCATCTGAATGTAGTTCAGTCTGTAAGAACAGAGAAATGGACCCATTTCACAAGAAATGGACACATTTCCACAAGACTGTCTTTGGTCAAGATTTTCCCATTTTTGCTTTATCAACCCACTCAACCTGCAACACAAATGCAGGGTTTAGTTCCAGAAAAAATACCAGCATGCTGAAGGCATCTGGAAGAGCACTAAATTACTAGTAGATTGGAAAGATTGATTTGTGAAGAAGTTAGAACGAAGTGGAGACATTGCAATCAGCATGTACATGGTGTAAAGACCGAGTCTCCCAGCAATCTCTGAATGCCCTCAATTCCCACTTGCAGACTGAAATCAGTGGGAGCCCAGGACATTCAACAATTCATAAAAATTAAAGCAGGGCAACGACTGTTTTTATTGTTTGTTCTTGGCAGTACCCTCTAAGAGCTCGACGCTGAAGGAATGCATGATCTATGTTGTGACAACTTTGCAATTTAGAAAGATTTAAGCAAAAGGGATAGGGTAGTGAAAAGGGGCATAACAAGTGACTAAAGTGATCAAAGCTGATGATGGCCAGCATTCTCTATTAATACAGCAATCTCTGTATTACGGGTAGACACTATTCCCAAAGCAGCTCAACCTACCTGTTATTGACATACTCATTTCCTACAAATCATGGTAAAAGTCCTTCTTGTGTGCTTCAGAAGGCTGTAATCTAGAGGACTGTGGGTATTGTACGTGGAGAGGTTTGCGAGCTGGCTCCGGCACTATATTGCACTCACGGGGAGAGCGTGCAGCAGGACGTACCCACTGCGCGTGGGAGCGAAAGGGGCTGATCAACGGAGGTGGGGAGTGCAGCCCAGGGAGCCAGGGGGTGCTTTGTGGGCACAGCCAAGAAAGCTGCAGTATGCGGCGTGAAGGAAGACAGCTGAGTTGCATAAAGACAGAAGAGAAGCAGAAAGAGATTATTTTTTTTGATGTGATATGTGAGAATATACACAGAGGGATGATCTTAACAAAGCAAAGTTTAAATATTCCAGATTTAAAACAAGCTCCACAGAATGTCCCATATTGAGGCACTAAAACTAAATTGGGTGATACACTAGAAAATATACCGAAAGGAGGAGCCTTCCACCAATTTTTTTTTTTCCCCCAATGGATGTATATTTAGTATTTTCTTTCTGTATTACCTAAAAATCTACACCTATAAAAGAGCCCCGGGTGATACGCACACCATAAATAATGTGGTAGGCCTGCAACACGTATATCTCTGAACTAGCTCAAACTCAAAAACTCTATGGTACCGGTACTGTTATTAACTTCGAGTCACATGGTTCAATTTTAGGTAGTCCTGCAAGCAGTTGGGAGTTGGACTCAATGATCTTTGTGGGCCCCTTCCAACTCAAGATATTCTATGATTCTATGACTCTTTTCAGTCACATTCCTCTAAACCGGAGAGTTTAATAGCCACCCCAGAAGGCACTCCTTGCTTATCTGCTTGGTTTTCTTACACAAAACAGAGAGTAAGAAAAGTATGAAGTGATAAATCACTGGATGATTCCTCTTCAAGAATGGCTGCAGCAAGTTAATATTGTATTACTGACACTTTTCTTGTATATCTCACTTTTTCTAACAAATTACACGTTTTATTCAAGCATAGACTCTGCATTTCTTATACACTTGGAATATGCCAAAATACTTCCACGGGGGAAGTATTTTTTGAGGGAAAAATAGAATAAAATAAGGACCTACAGTAAAAGCAAGGGGCTGTCCCACCTTTAAGTTCCTTCTAACGCTTAACACTAGGCTTAAAATTGCACCATATAAACACACAGAAGCTGAAACACCATGAGCAGCCCTTCCATCTACTTTGCTTTACACATTAAACCACGATTCAAACAGAGTCCATTAAGGCATCTAAATGTGACTTACCACATGTGTTAATTGGGTGGGGAGAAAAAAAAGAAAACACAACCCTCGAATGTGGACATTTATGTATTCCCATTATTCAGACCCTCTTGATGCCACAATCTCCCACTTCTATAGTTTATAAATGTTTGATTTAAAATATAGCCATTTTATAATTTGTACCACATTTACCTCATCTTACCACTGTTCTGACTGGATGAGAAGCTAATGTAGCCTACACTGTCTGGTCAATTATTGCATGGACACCAGGGACCAATTAATGCCATCCATAAAAGCCTGAATCATTCTGTCAATTAACTAGAACTAACTATGTCATCAGATATATTACTGGTGAGCAAGTCTATTTGGTTGCAATATGTCTTGAAGGAGAGCAGTATCAAATGAATCACAATTGACTTGGACAACTGCTAGCATAATTTCAGAAGATGAAAAGACAAATGTGGTAGTTATTAGTGGTCCCCTGAGGAATTACAGCCAAGCAATTGTAATGTGCTAAGACTGTACTAGCAGGTGCCCACAGCACAAATCAGGCAGAGGGTTAAATCAATATTTTCAATTTCTTAGGATCAATCCAGTGTTTGAACAAGATGGAAACTTGTTAGCGATTGGCAGAATGTGTAAATGAAAAGTCAAACTTCTTATTATTTGTTAAAAAGGAATCAGTGCTCTGCATCATGCCCTTGGCACAAAGTAATGCTTTCATGATCCAGTTGCTTGGGCATTCACTAAAAATCTAGCAGTTCTTAAATTTTAATAGAGTGCAAAAGGTTACTTTAATACACGCTGAACATTCAAGATCTTTAAAAATTATTGAAGTGTCAATAGGAAAGTTTTTGAGCTGTGACAGCAGCATAGTTATTAATGATTAGTGCAAGAAGCAGAAGAAACCTTGATCGCTTTAGGAAAGTCTCACCAGGAATGCAGCTTGACATCTTTGCTACAACTTCACATTTATTCTGTTTCATATGGAAGAACCTTAGGATCATTAAGTGATTCTTTACCAATTCAACAAGAAAGAAAAAAGTCACCTTACAAACCCATTTCGTTTATCACTGCTGGGTTTAAAGATGCCTATAGCAGGACTTAAAGAGTTGGCATCATATTCTTTACTTTTAACACAAAGGTATCAAATGCACCCTTACATCTTATTATTGTTTTATAAAAAGAAGTCTCCAGCTACCCTGACAATCAGATGAGGTTTGGATAATACACTTAAATTTGAGACAGGGAAACATACCCTTAAAATGATACCTTAGGGCGCAGACAAATCTCTGGGCTTTGGAAGCAGAAAACTGGCAAGAAACACTATTGTACCTGGGAAAAAACAGATGATGCTGTTTCCATGGTGCACACCTAACTCTTTAAGCCCGTTATTTCAAACAGATTAAAACCATCAACATTTTTCACATTAGAAAACTAAAGCAATTTTTATTATGAAAACAAAAAGAAAGCCCTGATGGTTAATTAAAAAGAGGAAACACAACAAAACACATTATTGAAACACACATGCCTAAAGAAATCACCTGTGCTTCAGACATGAATACCTTTCTCTATATGTTTGGCTGGTATAGGAATTCTCTGTATTGTCTTCAGTCTTTGGACTTCAACACATGGGCACAGACAAGTGAAGAGGTAGCTGAAGCTCCCTTTTCACAATTGCCAGGAATAGAAATACTGTTTTTAATGTTCTTTGTTGGCTGTTCTTTAATTGTGAAGATAACAATAATTACAAAATTGGGAAAATGGTGCATATGACTGGAGTGCCTTTCATCCAAAGGATCTCAGAGCACTCTCGGCAGCAGAGCAGGGAAATGATCTCTCGCTCAGCATATGCTGAATTCAGCCTGTGAATTCACTGCTACAGAAAGTTATTAGCAACACCTCTAAAGCTGCTGTTTTTTTAATAATAGTTACAGCCTTCACTCATACAGGCCAAAATAATAAAGAGCACTTGATCTTCAAGAAACTGCAAATGCTTTTAAAGCTTTACATTAGATGCTGTAGATGAAGTAGGAGGTATTTCTTCTTTTTCAGCCTCTTCACGGGAAAACAAGGGTGCCAAGCCAAATGAAATAAAAAGAAAAATCATCAAAGCAGATTTCCCTGTTTTAGGGCTGGCCCAGCTAATCTATTATCAATGTCTAACACACCACAGCTTTGCCTGATTTGCCCAATGCGTTTGTCAAGAAGACCTTATTCTTAATGTACATTTAACCCAGCATGGGGGGCGCTCCACACCACAGAGCATCGGGTCCAAAGTACACAGATACGTTATCAGTGTAAGACAAGTATGATAAAACCATGAGAATGCAGAACATTGCAGTACTTCCTACTAAATTGGCCCCTATTAATTACAAAAAAATAAGAGAAAGAACTCATTATAGTAATGATATAGCTATTCTTTGAAGAATAATGCAGGGAAGATAAGCCCTTTAATCCAAGATACACAGCCAATAGATCTTTTTTTCTTGCCTAACCCCTCTATCTATGCACTGTGTATCAGTAACAACGTGTGTTTTTGGCTCCCTGAACACACCCCCAGGTGAAAACCATTAGTTTTCTTTATGGAGGATAGAGCGTACATGTACTTCCTTGTGTTGGACGGGGGAGCTCGAAGAACCTACACCTTTAAGAAGCACAGCGAATGAGCGCAATCATTTGAAACCAAGGTTCAGCAAATAGGAGACAATAAAATATGGAGTAACTTGAAACCAGCCCACGCACTGCCCAAGAGAAATCTCCAGCTTGTCTCGCTCTCAGACACACCCTTGCAGCTCTTCGGGAAAGCTGTGCCCTGTTTGCAAGACAAGGAGCTAATTGATTCAATCGTCTTCTGTATGCGCAACTATAAAATAAAGTGCATAAAGAACAGTGCGGACATACGGCTCAGCTGACTGCATTAAAAGACTCTGCTGTCTAACAACATGCTGATCACAGAACAAGCACCGCAATTGTTCTAGCCAGACGCCACGGGACCAAGAATGCATAATTTCAGTACTTGTGTGTCCAACAGTAGGATATATTGGCAGCAGAATAGCAAACCGGCTTTAAGTTCAGCTATTGTTAACATTTTTCTCCACCATCTCTGGAGTTACGGAGACAGTATAGAAGGGGGCTGGTCCATCCTCTGCCACCAGCTCACACACCTGCCAGAACGCCTCCTCTCCCTGGGCACAGCAACACATTTTAATCTTCACAAAGTGGCTTTTTTTTTTCATCTAGAAATTATATTCTTTAACTTCCTCTGCAACAACCTTTGAGCTGAGGTTTCCACAGTCCGCCAGAACTGGAGAAAACAAAGTCGATCTTTTCAGACCGAAACTGATATACCACTCAGTACCTCCATTCGATTTCTTTAACAGCGTGATTTATTTCACAGACATTCCTGTTCTGACCCAGTAGAACTCAGCAGGCTGCACAGAAACTCTGACACTGGATCTATATGAAAGTTCCTGGTGGTGCGATGGGAGGGTCGTTTGTCACAGAATACCTCTGCTGTACTTGGCCCAAGGTGACCAATCTAAGGGCCCTACCATTTCAGTTCTCCTGAACTATATGCTTAAAAGCAAAATAGGATGAGATGCATTTCAAGCAGAGCAAGGAACGTGCTGTCTTTGCATTCATGTGGCAATCTTTTTGTTAAGCAAAGGCATCAATCAATTCCACTAATGATGAAAGGGAGAAATTTTATGTCAGGGCTCATTCTGCAAACTTTGAATTCAAACACTGCTCTTGGATCTCAAACATAACAGAACTCACTATTAATTAAGAACGAGCTATATAAAGCTAGATATTAAAGAAGTCTAAAATCACAAGGCTTATGATGCCTTTGAAATGTTATTTTTTCTCCAGAAATGATGATATCAAAAAAATATTTGGAATATATACTTATTTTCTGTATGGAAAAACTGTACTGAAAATTCTGAAAACCTAGGAAAAAACATACAGCAGGAAAACAACTCTAAGAACGTTTCCACACAGTCATTGTGCTTCTCATATCAGTTCTTCTGGTTTAAATATGGAGTAATTTCACCAAACAGGGCAACAAAGTGATGTAAAACTGAGGTCTGTCTAAGGAGAATTAGCTCTAAAGTATTTATCAGATTCCACAGATTTCAGACACATAATGTACAATCCCCACAAATGCAAGTCAGTGGGGAGCCAGCAGTTCTCTACCAGGTACACAGGAGCTATGATTTTGGTCAAGCTAGAAATTAATTTCCAGGTCTTGGCTAGACAAATTGAGCAAATCAGAAAGATTTTGTTGTAGGTGACCCTGCTCTGGCGGGGGGGTTGGACTAGATGATCTCCAGAGGTCCCTTCCAACCCTAACGATTCTGTGATTCTGTGAAACTAGTGAGCCCATGAACCTCATGCCCTCTGCTTTCTGACAAAACCAACAAGAAGCAGTATCTGGCCAGGCATCCTCATGGACTTCCACGATAGGATTTCACCTCAGGGTCTCAGTTGTCTCTGACCCACAAACGAGTGACTTTTCCTGAAGTCGCCAGCAATGCCATGATTCAATTCAGTCAAATTCTTGCACACGATTAAATTCTGACAAATTCTTTCTGGAATAAAGGCAGGGTTCTAGGATCACATCACATCACATCACAGGAGGAAATATTTACATGTTGCATCTGATTTCACACTGGTTTAAGTTCACTGAATTTGAAGGACTTAGTGACAGTTTGCTCATAAAAAAATGACCCTGTGTTTTCCCTTTCCTTACCTCCTTGCTCAAGCCCCAAGGCCTACGCTAACAAAAGGTAACGACCCATACAATCAGCCATACACTTGATACAAGAACTTCAATCTGATCTGCTATTAATGCTGTTGTCCTCAACTCATCTTTAGTATTCACTGATCTTTAACATACCTGAAGGTCTGACTCTCCTCCCCTTCCCCCATTTTATGACTCTGTAACTTCGTGATGACTCAGAACACCCATAACGAGACTTCTCCTTCCTGGTCAACCAGCCTTACAATGAGATTTCTTTTCAGCTCCTCTGATCGACATGATCCATCTCGATCTTGCTACAACATCTTAGTAGGGCGTTTATAGAATAATGAGTCTCAGGGACAGAAAAGGCAGGAAGCAGGATTTCTCTCCAAGGGTGGAGTGTGGCACATCTGCCCTCAACTGGCCCTGAAGAGGGTCTGCGGCGATCACCCCTTACCCCTCAAGTGAGCATCACAATAACCAGCAAATAGGTCTCCACATTAACGCCCAAAAGAACATTTACAAAGAAAATAAAAGCAAGATTCTCAAGTCTGTTGCTACACATAATCTAGTATTTCTCATATTTTATTATTATTATTCCCATCATCACCAGTATATTTCTGCCATGTAAAAAATATACTCAAATAAAAAGATTTAAATATTTTCTTTCCAGAATTATGTGATTATTTACAAATCAAATCTAGCACACAAGGTCAAAATGAAACCTAGTGCATCCTAAACTCTGCTAGCAAAAAAGAAAAGCAGACCTCTGTAGTTTTGAAACTGATTGAGAACTTACTCATGCTCCTGCATAACTGCTTCTGAACCTTGCAGTTTTGTTCAAGCAGATATGCTGAACAAAGGCATGGAGTATACAAATGCTGCTTAATACTTATTCACAAGGCCATGTCAGTTTGAAAAAAATGTGTTGCAAATTATTCCATGATGTTGATGAAGATGCTGAACTGCTGCATCATGTTGATCATGTTCTGTAAGACAGATGTATACAGCCTGCATGATTTAGGCTTAGCATAAAAAACGTTATATTTTTATGTTAGATCAGAGTAAAGCAGTGAAAGCTATTCTAAATGTATCTAAGGCAATGAAGTTGTCTCCCTAGGCTTATTCACAGAAATACGTCCAATCACTTTTGGACTCATGCAGATTTCATGTTTACACAGAAGAGGTAACTTGTTGCTTAAACTAAACTTTGCATAAGTTAAATCCCTGGGGAAAAAAAATCCATAATTATAGGTACAATATCATTCCCTGAAGAACACAGCTTTTCAGATTTAATTATAAACCCTAAACGTACTTAGCTAATCTGATCAATTGCGAGTCACCAGCAAAGCACATTCTAATTTTCAAGACAGATGAAATTTTGCCACCTCTCAGCTGCTGTGAGAGCCAACGTTAGGTGAAAAGTAAGATAAACCAGACAAGCATGTTTTCCAAGCACCACATTGCAGCAAAATTTTTATGACTGTGTTTGCAGAGATGTTCCCTGCAGATCTTTGATTTGCTAAGGCTGGTTTTATCTTGCCGAGCCTCTGCTGAGTAGCAACCACCCTTCTGAGGAGGCAACAATCCCTTTTTTGACAGGTCCCATTTTCCTTTCTTGCCCCAGGAATGCAGCAGGCCAGTTCTCAAAAGCCTCTTTATGAATTTGTAGGGGCAAAGCTGAACTTTTACATATAGAAACATAGGTGAAATCTCAAAATAGCTCCTGAGAGGTCCTGCTCCAGACCATAATTGCTGAGCCTACCCTAACAGAGCCAGAGCAGAGACTGAAGTAAAGTCTTTCTTCAGGTACTTGCTCCAGGAACATGACTTTTCCACCGTTCTCCTTCTGCCGCTGAGCTGGGGAGGCTGCAGAGTCAGTCCAGCTCTGCGGGATCTCTACGGAATAACCAGCCCCTCACAACAGGAAGGCAGCTGACGTGTTGTGACTCTGGATCATCAAACCCTTTTCTGGCTTCCTTTAGCTTTTCTGTAACATCAACCTGTTCTCCTTTCTGCAACGGCAAGTTCTTTCAGATGGAGGCCACTTCCTCCTTGCAACTGTGTAGTAGTTAGTACAATGAAAAATAAAGTTTGGAGTACTGCAAGACAATCATATTTTCAATGCTCCAGCTAGGTAACAAGCCATCAGACCACGCGATACACGGCATCTCTTTTAACAGGCCTCTGGTAATTCTGCTTTGGTTGCACATACTGTCATTCATATGAATGGGCTTGAGGGTACTCCAGGCAAAAAAGGCAAAATTGAGCCCAAAACAAGTGGTTTGCAAATGCTAAGATCAATACTGCAGTCAGTCTACTGTAAATAGAAGGCAAAAATTAGCATATACAATAATTGCCAGTTTGTTTCATGGTTGCGTTTCCTTCTATTGTAAACATCATCTTAAAAGCTCCTGATGACACAGCAGTTGCAAAACGAACTGCTCTAATCACAGCACACTCTCAGGTTGACACAAAGACACTTTTAAAGGGAATTAGTATCACATTATAATTACATAGCTATAATATTATTTATTATTTGCAATATTTGCAGTTACTTTGAGGTCTAAATTCCATGGTACTGGCTGTTTAAAAACACAGTTTCTCAAAGAGCTTGCTTAGCACAGAAAATCAGAGACAACAGGTAGATGTAATGGGCAGGTGAAAGGCACAGCAGAGGTAAGAATAGCCTGACAGCTGTGCCAAGTAAAGTAACCAGTATTTTCCTCTTTTTAAATACATTTTGGCACACGTAGGGGCAGGCAAATCAAAGCAATTCAAACGCTGCCAGAGCCCTATTGACATCTATACAGTGTGCTGCTTCTCTGTGAAAAAACGAATTTCCTCTAAAACACTCCACAACCTCCAAGGACAGGGAACGTGCCCCAGCATAACCCTCTCTAATCTTGAACAGGCAGAGGAAGTCTGGGCTGGGAGAAAAGCACTGAGAAGCAGGAAGATCCCAAGGAAAGACAAACAGGTGGACAATCAGGAGCAGAACAGCAAGGAGACCACGGGTTGTACAAGAAAAAACACTGAAGAGTTGCATGACACAGGGTGCTGGGTCTGGCCAAAGCCCGGTGAGCGTCTCACCCCTCAGTAAAGGAGGGCGACCACGGGGGCAGCTCAAGAGAGTTCTCCCAAATTCAAATAACTTGCAGCTCAACAGTGTCGTGAGCCAGAAGCAGTGCCTCCGGATATAATATGGGATTTTTCTCCTGTCCATTTGCTTTCTGACCCTATGTAAGCATTTAACTTCTACTGTATCTTCCAAAGAGTTTCATAGCTGAACTAGATTTTGTATCGAGAGTTTTCGCCTTTTGTTTGTCTTGACGCTCTCACCTAAACTTTAAATTACTGCAGAAGCAGTGAGCAGCTGCTCCTCATTCACCTTCTCTGTGCAACTTGATTTTACAGACTCAGCCCTATCCCCCCTGAGTCACCTCTTCTGGGCTGAAGAGGTGCAGTCCACTGAGTCACTGCTTGTGCTGAAGCTGCTCATAGGGAAGTTCTTTGATCCTCCTTGTTACCCTTGTTGAATCTTTTCCAGATCTGCCGCTCTCCTTTTTGAGAGGAAGAACTGAAGTGCACAGAGTATGCAAGGCTGCCCTGGCTTTCAGACCCAGCAAACTTCCTTAGTCCTGCGGCACCAAGGAAAAGCCAGACTTCTCGAAAAAAATCCTGGAGCGCTTTGTGCAGTGCTGCCACAAAGATTCTCACTTCTACCACCTAATAAAATTTAAGGCTAAAAATCAAATAAGCACTTGCCACTTTTATTTCCTCACATTTTTTTGCTTACTTGCAAGTATGGGAACATTAGCATGGGCTGGATTGTTTCAGTTTTTGAAATGTGTAGTCCTCTCACAATATCTTTTGATGTTTTATGGACCTCCAGACATCCACAGACCGCATGCTGAGAAACACTGCTGTTCAGTGCTTTAACAAACAGCCAAACGGGAGTTAAGGGGACAAAACAAGTTTGACTCAATCTGCCTTCTACGGTACGACTAACTGCTCAGGAATTTTCTGTATATATTCAAAACCACTTACACATAATCTGATGCTCATTTCCCATGCTATAAATTCACACGTGTACGCTTGAGTGAGGTTCCCTGTTTTGGACCTGAGGCACGACAGAGATTAACGCTTGCTTGTGAGGATGCGTCTTAATATAGAGGTAAACCCAAGAACCACGGGGTTCATAGTTGAACTAGCTATGAACCCCCAGACAAAGCACGAAGAATATGGCCAAAACCCTGTAAGAGACATCATGCCTGTGTTTTTAGGGCAAACACTAATAAACACCAGCTATTTTCTCGCAGTAGCTGACCTATGTGCAATTTTTTTATGACTCACTGAAAACTTGGAACAGCTGTAAGAAATGGTCAGTAAATTTAAGCAAGACGAGAGTGGCTCAGCAATCGTACTGAAACAAAACATTACAAACCTGAGTGATAAACTGCATGAGATGCCCATAATGGAAGGCCTGAGGCTGCTGTTGCAAAGGATCCCTCGTAAAGACAGAATCACTGGACAAGAGACAAAGTCAATTATCTTCCTATATATTTAACCATTGTATTGCTTCTAACTAGCCCTGCCTAAATTTGTAGATCATAAACTGGAAAAATTCTGATTGAAAGAATGAAAATTTCATGTTTTCTTGAATTTATTACTTACTGACATCACAATTCCAGCAATTCATAAATTTTCGCACTGATCAGCAAGCTATGACCTACAGGGAAAATGTTATGCTGACCTCACTGCAACAGCAATGCTACAACCGAGAAGACACAGTTATCAGTATTTTAGCAATGGTGTTTAGATGGATTCATCTAGCTGAAAAACTAGTATGATACTCAAAAGTAAATGTTGGAGTTGTGGAAAAGAAAATGACTGAGTCCATATGTTATGGAAAAATACATGGGATAACAGCTCCTTGGGAGAAAGGCTGCAGTGACTAAATATGATACTTACAATCTACACATCTAAAGATTATAAATATTTATTTTATATTATTTAGACTTGTTGGTAGATCTAAGGAAGCTGCAAAGAAGAAGTTTATACTGAGAGAAAGCCTGGTGAAAGAAAACAATTCAAACAAAATCCCAAAACTCTACAACGGAGGAATATAGCAACATTTTTAGCATTCGATATCATATAGTCGCTTGAAAACATAAGAACTCCTATTCTGCCTCAATCAGTAGCTCACCTAGTTTAATACCCTATTTCTATCAGTTGCAAGCTTTAGATGTTCCAAATAAGGTTCAAAACCATGACAGAATAACTTGCCCACAGTTTATTCCCAGTTTGTAACATGAAGAATATAAGTTTATATTCCTTATAAAAGGTTTATTTCTTCTAACATAGTTGCACATTCTTACTATCCACATAAATATCTGATCTTTCCCTGTATTTCTTATGCTATAAGAGTCATAGTACTGAAGAAGGACCTGCATTTCCCAGGATTACCACTGGATCCTTGTTAAAGAAACACTGCTTCCTTCCAGCTCTACAGTTCAGCAGCTAAGTCTGCAAGAGTCCCCCCCAAAAAATTTATATGCACATGCGAATTGTTTTCATTAATGACCCAGGTATTCCACTCTGCAGTTCCATTTTGCACCTACAGATCCAGTTTTACTGACTTGATGGTAATTAAAACCAATTCCTGCCTTTTTTTTTCCCCTCTTCCCCTTCCCCCATTTACTTAATTCACACATTAAATTCAATGGGATGACTATGCTCCTATGGAGCTGTTCTGTTCTGTCTGTCCCAGAGGCGCAAGAAGAGAAAATGGGTGAAGGTGCTCAGTCATGCCTGAACACCCTTTAGGCCATCTCCAGAGCACTGCAGAGAGTGGGAAGGAGGCTATCAAGCCTTCCCACCCCAGGGAGCCACACAGCATCGCCACTGCAGGTGCTTTATTCCAAGCGCACCCCGACAACCACCAAGCCATAAATAGGGATGATATTTCAAATGAGAACTCAGAGGCATGCAGCAACAAAGTAGCCATCCCAAATTACAATTAATTAAACACCAGTATCAGAATTGTCTTTGGGGACTTGAGGACAGAACCATCCTCGTTAGAGCTCCTGGATGTACGCAGGGGAGGCTGAGAAGGGAACTGTGGCTCACTTGCCCCAGCGAGCCAAACCCCAGAGGTGCAGAGAGCAGGAGCACCCAGCCTGTGCTCTGGCAGTGCTACGGGTCTCCCTTAGTACGCCTGACCCCCGTCTTTAGTGCAGGGCTGAGCACCCCACTCCTCTTGCAGGAAGGTTTATGCATGTTTAATTGTAGGCATGTGCCAGAAGAGAGCTCAGCACTGAGTTTCCCCCTTTCTTGCCTTGTTATATTTGCAATACTTAATGTTCCATAATTGATTACATGCAATCTGTACCAGCTGTAGCTACAAGGCTACAAGCAGATTCACTTTGGACATAGAGGCAGTAAAATTAGAAACGCTCAGGCCACCAGTGCAATTCAGTGAATCTGTTTGGCAAGACAGAAACAAAGAATTAGTGCACTGGAGACCTTCAGGCACAAGGCAGGTTTACTCTGAGCATTAATTCTGAAAGGAATGAGGTTGTGGTTTCAGTTCAGTCTTTAATACTCTTCATGATAAATGCACTACAGATAATATCCCATAATCAGTGATTTCTGATCAGGAGAGCCCAACAAGCAATTTTCCAGCACATACGGGAACTAAGCTACTGCTGTAATCTGAAAAAAACAAACAAAACAATGTTCCAGTCTACTTATAACAACAGAAAACACAGGCAAAACAATTTAAATATTTTGGCTGTCAAGCCATTTGAGGGTCTAGCCACATCTTCCATTAAAATTAGCAGCCAAAACCTCCAGTTCTGCTTTGAAGCACTCACATTTAGAGTTTTCTTAGTGTGTACAAAACATCATCTTTTATTGTTGCTTAGCAGTGGTGACTCCCTCACTACCGGTCTTGATCCAGAAAAGTAAAAGTATCCCAATTTAATGCAAATCAGTTTTTTTATCTGTTTTGTTGGAAAAAACAGTTTGAATTAAAATCAGTTCATCAGGAAAGTTCAAATTTACATCCCGTCTTTAAAATTAGTGTATATGTTTATTATTAATTTCAGAATCACACCATGTGCTCCTTCCTACAGTAATTGCTAACTGAAGTCAACAGCAGTACTGTCATCCATTTTAATGGGCTGGGATCACGCCACAAGACACAAAATAAAGACACTTCTTATTTCAAAATGCTTAGGATCAAAACAAGAAAAACACAAGAGACACACTGGGAAACCCAGAGGGATGAATGACTAGGAATTTAATTTCTCATTTATTGCTAATATTATTGTTGACTTGCTTGTTAATGTAACGCAGCACTTACATTAAGGGGTCTGTGTCGGAGTGACCCACTAATGATGATTTGTATCTGCTGCCAGGATAGGCGGACATAGAAGAGACTATTTTGGTGGTGTTCAGGGGCTATTTCCCTGTCATTTAGGGGATTTAAAGCTCTTAAGCAGTTACAGGCTTGTTTATTTTTTAATAATTAGAGCTGGCTGAATTGTAAGTCAAAGAAGACAGAGGCAGGGTAAGGGGCCCCTGCTATCTATTGTGCAATTGCAGCACAAAGGAGAAAGCAGGAGCTACAGGGCTGGTTGTCCTGCCCTCCTCACCAGGTAGGGAGGGTGGAAGAGCCTCCTAAGTTTTCTCACGCAATGCCCTAGCCAGCACAGCTATGTCCCTCAGCAGGCAAAGGCAGCTCATCACCAAAGCAAAACGAAGGACAGGATTCCCTAAGCCACAGCTGTCCCTGCATGTGTGTGACTGGCGTTGATTCCTCATGGAATGGCTGACCAAACCTCCCTGCTCCACTTTTTCTGTGTGGCTGCGTTAGGCATCATCACTAGCTGTTTACTTGGCCTCCTCCTCCCAAAGCAACCGAAACAGTCTGCTGGAACTGCGCTGCCACCGGAGCACACCCTGGAGCAAGAAGCTCCCTGCTTATAAATATTATATTTTTTGCGCCATGCTGACACATCATTTTGGCTTCCAGGATAGCATGGGCAGCGCTGTGAAGCCCTGGCAGCGGATCCAGGGTGGTTGGGGAAGGGGCCGTGGAGAGAGAGAAGGGAGAAACCTCAATTTTGCATAACTAAACTGGATGCAAAATTGGATCTAGTGAAGCCATAACTATCTAGCATAAAAAGCCCTACAGCAGATACACCTTGTCTAAAGAACAAGCATCCGACAGTGGCAAATGCCCTCTTCTGCCAGAACAACCTGCGTTCCCCGCGGAGGGCTCATCAGCACAGCTGTACCAGCAAACCTCTCCTGGCGTACATAAGCCTAAAAGAGTCACAGAGATACACCTCCAGCCCAAGCTTTACAAAATGCCTTCCACCAAATTTGTTCTTTATTAGGAGTCACCGAATGTGATTGCATAATGAAAATCACAAGGGGAATACATACTCAGAAATGTCAATTTGTAAGACAAGGAAAAAAACAGCTGCTTGTAATGGCAGGCATCGACGGATGCACAGGGGAGACTGCCCTAATACCAGTTTGGTTTGGTTTTGTCTGGTTGCTTTTCAAAACAGTTACTGTCCCACCTAGGAAACTGGTATCACTCACCAATGACATTTGTGACCCTTTACTACAGCGAGCATCCATGGACACAAGCGTCCAAGCAGAATAGGCTGATTAAAATAGGCAGAACACAATTAAAAATATTTGAGTGGCAACTAAACAACTGCTGCTTTTAATCATGGGAGATGTTTGTATCTGTGCAAGTGGGTGTAAAATTCTTCTGTTATTAAGGCAAAGCAGGCGGGAACTAAGCCTGTGGCTCACGCTGTCTCCCATCCATGGCCTCCACTATGTCTATGAGAACCAATACCAGCAATAAATCAGTAAGTCTCTACTCTTCACATCTGGGTGTTTGTTTGTTTTTAAATCAGGTCACACAGAAGCCCTCACATATCTATAGCAAACACGGGAAGGAGAACCAGGCAACAGATATTATCCAGGGCCTTGCAAAGCAGATGCAAACCAACACTGTTTCTTGCTGTTCTTTCCTTAACTGGGCTGGTGCTTTATCCACTCCATCTATGACTATTTAGACTGCAGGCTCTTCAGGCCAGGGACCACCTACTGTGTGCATGTTTCTACAGTCTCCGGAACAAGGCTTCCATTTTTGCTGGTTCTCCCTAGGCTAGACCATAATAAATATGATTATTTTAACAATAACACACATTAATAATTGTTAATGCATTGCTTGAATTTTCCTTTGAAATGCAATCTGTGCTCTCCTCCCTCTCAGCACTTTAATTGCTGGCTGAAGTTTTTCTCAGTTAACTGAAAGTGCCATAGGTAAGATTTTTTTCCATTATCAGCACTTTTAATCTTTGAGTAATTTAAAGCAAATACATCTTTCTCTGTGATTGCAAATGAGCCCAACTGTTGGGGGTTTTCTTTGTGGTTTTTTGTTTTTGTTTTGGTTTGGGGTTTTGTTTTTTTTTTACTTTTCTGAACTTTTAAGTTATTTTCTAACAGCAACCTGTCCTGGCAGCAGCAGCGCAGACATGACATAATGCTGGCTGTTAATGGCTACCTAACCCTGACTGTCAGCTTCCCCCAGTTCGATGAGTGCTCTCTTGTGCCTACCAAACTCACTGTGCTTCCAGGCTTGCCCAAAGTCCCAGCTCTGTAGAAGACAACCAGCCCGTGTCTTCCTGGGCTCAGAAATGGGGCTCTACCTCGTTGAAGCACACCAGGCTGGCTGCTCTTCCACAGGCATCTTCAAGTTCCTGGGGCTGTGGGAGGCCACACCATTCTCAGCTTTCCAGCACGTCGCTGTGGGAGTGGGGCCATGCCGGCAGCGCCAAAAAGCATGCGGGGGCATTGGAGAGGGGAGGGCACCAGCCAACAGCTGCCCAGAGCAGAGCGATCACCTTTCCGGGCAGGCGTTCGCCGGTCAGAAAAATCTGCGTAAATGTTATGAACTTCTCTGGCATGCTAAGGAGAGTCAACCAATGCCACCCTGGCCCTGAAAATAACCCCGCTCCCAGGGCTGCTGGTTGGCGTCCGGCTCCTGCGTGCCTGGGAAAGAGCACAGCGGTATCACAGGGCCGGCTGGGTCGTGTCCACGCTCCCCTACCGGGGCTGTGCTGGCAGGACACGAGGCTCTGTCATGCCGGTCTGTGCCAGCTGTACGCTAGAAGGAGAAAAGTCCAGTCCCCTCAAGGAGAAAAAAATCCAGCATTCCAGCTGGCTGTTTAGGTTTTAGGCAACTATCTTCCTCACACAAAGAATTCCTCTCAACTTACGCCACATCGAACACAATCCTGTATAGGAGTGGTACGTATGACAGAGGGACCGAGGGGCCCCATCACGGACCAAAACCCCACTGTGCTAAGCACTGTACAAATACAGAGCATAGAGATGATCCTTTCCCCAAAGAGCTTACATCTAAGCATAAAATGGAAAAATCTCATTATTGACAGATTAATGACAATCTGTCAGAGCAACCATTCCTATTAGGAGTGTCCTGTGCAGAAAAGTAGTACAGGGCCCTTATAATTAGCTAAGGATAGCTAATCGGATGTGAAAATTGAACAGTTAAAAAATTAAGGACTCCCCTCCATGGTAATATCACATTAAAAACAGTGAGTGTGATACAAGTACACAGAAACATTTCAAAGAGAGCATGCAGACGGGTGACTCCCAGGGAAGAGGCTAATGGGTGGATTCCTTCCATGCACTTCATAAAATCATGCAACATATATGTCCTCAGACTGGTGTTTGTAAATACCGTCTGTGGATTTTCCTCTTTCAGCCCAGTTCACTAAGCTAGTTTTCACACTAATGCTACAAAAATAAATAAATCACTTAAAGGCTATGGGTTGAGGGGTTTTGAATATTATTGCTACCTTACATATATTTGTGAAAAGAAGGTTTTCCTCAAATTACATCATCTTTTGCTTGATCATCTATAATTCAGTTATTAAGTATTGGCCAAACACAGTGCTAAACTTCCTGAGTCACATAGCTTTCATAATTACAAGAAGTTAGTACAGAAAAGGTCATAAGTATTTGTTCTGCATGTACAAATTGCATCCACACACAGGGCTTGCAACAGCCTAAGGACTATTTCACACTACTCTCGTTCAGTCTCACAGTTGCTGTCTGCGATGGAGAAGCCTTTTGATATTCAATACAATATTTGACAGCGTCGGCACGCAGGTGATATCTAAGTATATGTCAAGAAACACAACTAGAAGGAGCTTGAGGAAAAAAGATCTTACATCCTCATGTGGTGTAAATGAGCATGCCGGTGAAAATCAGGCTGATTTACATGATGTGAGCATCTGGCTCTTTTCCAAGGGCAAGGACTTACTGCCCAAGGGCAAGAAAGGGCCCATGACGTTATTTCACGTAGGCACATGATTTTCCCTGCATTATTACTGGGTAACTCCCACGTAGCTTCTCCTACCCTCAGGAAGGAAAGATTCTGACCTCGACTTCAAATGAAATTATTCTGACCAAAAGTACCTTGGCCATAAAATGTTCAGGCCCCCAGCTAGGGCCCAAAGTACTACTGTTGTACCATCAGTGACTAACTTGAGCACTAGGACTTCTGAATTTTCACCCACTTATTGTGAACAGTCTTGCTATTTACTCCTGTTACGCGATCATCAGGATACACGGCAGTGTTCAGGTATAATACTGCAGTCCTGACATTAAAAACCACCCAATATTGCATTAAGCCCTTCATTACAGACTTGTAAAAGGTGTCTAAAACCAAATGTCACAGCAGCAAGCAAACTCTCTTGTACTGAAATGCAAAATACATGCATTTTCAGTAGTTCAATAAAAACAAGACGGTCATTCCAAAGTGCTTGCTGATCAATAGGATGAAATGAGTGTGCTAAATATGAGAAGAGTGAGCTTGGAATCAACTGAAAGCATATGACAGAACATAAACAGGGCAATTCTGATTCTTTAAAATTAAGATGTGTCAAATTTTGAAATGGCAGCCATTGGTACTTAAATAAATCTATTTATGGCTTACGCACTACTTTAAGAAACTTCCAAAGATGAAGGAGAAACTGTTCCGGACTTCATACAGTTAATGTATTATACCAGAAAATGCCTATTTTTGATGTTTCTCATTGACACACACTGATATACATTATGCCGTTTGAAAAAATGGCAGCTTTGTCTGTACGTAATAACTACAAGGCGTGGGTAAGAAACAGCTAAAGCATAAAACCCTAAGGACAAGGCTTCATTGTGAGCATTAAATAATTATTACAATGCAAAATTAGCCAGAGTAAGATCTCTGTTTTACTTCAAGCGATGCAAGGTCTGATCCAGAGCTGAATTTACTGTCAACTCTAGTTACTAAGGCATTTCGCACTGTATTTTTTGCTTATAATTAAAGGGGCAAAATCCATTTTATTTTTTAACCAACCAGTTTCATATATTAAATCAAATTTCTGATAATAATTAGTTTCAAAGTTTAAACTTGCCCTGGTTTTATTTGTAAGTATCTGAATTTTGTTTGTGTTTGAATTTGTTTCTCCTTATGCAAAAAGCTCTTTACCAGAAGAAATTGACTACACAGGGAAGAAACAGTGGGGTTTCTGTCTTTCCCCAAAAGTGACAAATAGATATTATTAGGAATTTTGAAATTAATAATTTTGAGAGGAAAATAATGTTCTTTTAACTACCATTATATTTTTTACACAATAGATGCAACATAGGGTCTTGCAGTTGGCATTATACTTTCAAATAATGGCTATATTTAAATTCAGTCAGCTTCTATATTTGCCAAAACAAACCTGGTACATAAATTCTCCTTGGCAGAGGAGCTGTGGAAATAATTCATAAAAAAAGCTGCATTAAACTGAATGTTAGCATTAAGAAACCTGTTACATACCTATCTGATTATTATTTATATTGAATAGTACCCTCCATTTCAAATCCAAGAGCAGAGCCTCGCTGTGCTTGATTTTAAAAAAACAAACAAATAAATAAATGAATAAATACACTGCAGCAGGTCCAATTGGCAGGGCCAGCAGGGCGAATCGCCACTTCTGCCACAACTATAGAACAAAAAAGCCCACACCTGAAAACAAGGCAAAAAAATCCAGTGGGGGTCTGTCACGTGTGGCCCACCACCCAAAGCCTACACTGAAGGGTCTTCCCCTCCCGCAACACAGGTCTTTTCCTTGAGGAGAGGAAACACTTTTTTTTTTTTCCTGGAGTGTATGCAGATCCAAACCGACGACAGCTGAAATATATGTCATTCTAATGGGTTCTGTCATAACTGGGCAAAACACAGCAATGTTAGAAAGCGTTTATCAAAGATATGACAGGGCTTTCAAATTAGGCTGCCTTTCAACCCACTGCTTAATAAAAATGTGCGAAGTGATAGAACACTTTACCTCGTCAACATCACTAGCAGCAATAGACATTTTCTTTGGGAGCAGCTATTCAAAAGTAACTTGACTGAACTTCAGACTCATAATTATAGAAACTACAGTTGAGGGATTTAAAAAAAAAAAAAACACCACACCTGCGCGACAAAGTAATTATATAAACCTATTATCTTTAAAAAAACATTTCAGCTCTAATAAAGTTGCTTGCTTTCCTTTCCCAAGATGAGCAAAAATTCCCTTGTTCACGCCAGTCCTGCAGCTCCCATGGAAGGGGAGTCTGGCCTGAGCCAGGGCTTTAGCCCGGGCTTCCCACACCTCCGCCGCACTGCGGCCACCTGAAAGACAATTCAGCTGCATAGACTTGGATGGTAAAACTCTCTCAAGCTTTCTACTCTACTCAGTGTTTCTTACATGCTACCTTAATACAAATAAGAGTAAAGAATATATTACCATATAGTTTTCAAAAGCTTGCTACGAAGACCACCCCTTATGCCCTCAGAAGTCAAGAGAAGTTTCTGCATTGATTTGAGTGGGGTCAGGAGGAGTCGGAGAAGCTCACGTCCCACTGAAGACACTGATGAATTCCATTAATCTCAGCTACACAAACAAGCCCCCATCTTGTGTCACCCTGTCACCCAAGCAAACACCAAACGTGGCTCAGTTTTTACACATACCCAAGAAACCTCCTTCAAAGTCCACAGATTTCAATGGAACCAGGAGCTCACCGGCAGTGTTTAAATTTGGTAGACTGCAGTTCAGGAAAGTATGCAAGAACACGTCTAGCATTAGTTGCTTGCAAGTTTTCTAGCTGGCTTTCGGGACGTGAAGTGTCCTCAGCTACAACCCTGTACCTAGCAGTTATTTGTAAAGCTCTGATTACTGAGATGGCACGGCAACTTGCTGCAAGCATCTCTGACAGGCATGTCCTTTTCAGTTCTTGCCTGTTTATGGATTTAGAGGTCTAGATTTAAGCAACCAGTTTTGTATATTTTGCCTTTTGGGTCGGAATCTGGCTGTTATCACAAATATCCACTGTGACCTTAAAGTTATAAGAAATAGAGCGTATAAAAAATCTGTTTATATCTTAGTTTGTATATATGGAGGACTCCACTGCTTACAATTACACTTACGTTTCCTGACCTAGTAACTTTGCGCATTATGGACATCTTCCCCTCTGTCTGTTTAGTACCAATGTAGAGCCAAGAACCCTAACACCAAATTTCCATTGCTTAAGCTCCAAACGCTTTGCATTTCTCTCATGGCCATTTCACTCCCTGTCTTCTACTTACAGCACAGAAAGCGAGCCAAAATCCAAATTCACTTCAGTTTCTGAAATTTCCTCCATTTCTTTATTTCTACAGTGGATTTTTTCAGTTTGTTCCTATGTTCCACACCTGACAAAACAGCCATTCCTACTTGACCCACCCTGACTGCTTCCAAACTCCACAAGCCTTTGCCCTCTCTGCTTACAAGTGAGAGATGTGACCCGTCAGCTGTCGCAGGGCTTTCTGCAGGCACCTGTGTTACCTTGCTGCAGGAGCTCACATACCAAGCTGCCCAGCATGGATGTCCCCACCACGGGAAGAGGTGACCTCCCTGCTGCCATGGGTACGCCAGGAGGCTGAAGAGGACAGCATTGTTCTGAAGGGGCAAAATCTTCCCTTTGAACACCCTTTCCAGAGAACCGTCAGGAAGCCTAAAATCCCACTGATGACCCAGCAATCTGTGAAGCTGTGAAGGAGAACTCAGGTACTTAAACAGATACCAGTATTACAGGTTTTAACTGGACTGGTACTAAATGATATACAGCCTCGCTCTGTTTCTACACATAGGTTTGCATTTCCCTCTAAGTGAGGCACCAGTGCAGGAAACCCAGACACAAAACCTGCATCTCTCCCTGGGCTGTCATTTCTCCCCCGGGGTACCAGCCCCTCCTCTTCCAGGCTCACCACACTTACAGACCTGGGGATTTTCTTTTTGTCTCGCCTCACCGCCACACTTCAGCCTCTACCACAGTCTTGGTATCTTAGATTATGAATCAAGAGGACAATGCTGTAAAATAAACTCACCGGTCACGTGCCTCTTCCTTGCTGATTTTTCCCAGAGCTCCTAATAAAACCCATTATGTTAAAACACACACAAAGTGGTCAGGCGCATACAGACATGCACGCACACCCCTATTTATTAGGCAGAGTGGCTTTATATTTCAGGTAGTATATCAGAGCCCTAACCAGAGTTTTTAACTCATGGATTAAACAGTTATTCCTTCGGCAAGAAATGAATTTGAGCCTCCATTTTCAACAAGTTACTGGTTTTGTACGGGTTCTCCAGGGATATTCAGTCTAAACCATGCATGGCACAGGTGTTCAGCCCCAGCTGCCTGAGGGGACCTCCGGCAGAGCAGCGGCTACCCAGACAACAGGATCACTGGGCAAATTGTGCAGAGCGGGTTGGGTTTCTCATGCATGCAGCACCCTCATATCCACAACCCTAATTTGGCGGGAATACCGTTAAAAATAACTTCTGACCTCAGTTCAACCTTCCATGGCCACACAGTTTTGCCTGAGCATGGTCTTTTACAATATTCAGTATGTGAAATAAAATCCCTGCCAATTTTCAGCACAACGTGAAATCCTGGCTTGTGACATCCCAAAACAGAACAGTAAGAATATATGCAAAAAAATCCTTGTCAGCACTCTCCCGACTGCAGTGGCTATGGGCCAGATTTTTCATGATGCAATTTCCCAGAGGAGCTGGTTTTCAGTCCAGAATCTCACCTCATCTCTGCTTAAGAAACTCCAGTGGAGCTGCATGGGTGAATCTGGCTTTTTACGTGTAACCTGCTATCACATTTTTGTCCAGAGAATTTTGTTCTGTATTTTAGCATCATTCTTCTTAACAACCTGCAAGACAATTTTCTTCAAAGAAAGCTCTTATTAGGCTTTATATCTATGACCTTAGGTTATCTTTTATAGTTTAATCTACACAAGCTTAGAAATCAAGTTTTGCCTGTGGTAGCCAGCCCATCAATTCATTCGATTGTCCAGTACAACTTCCAATTCTCACAAGCAATTTGACAATTGCGAGTATTTCGCACTGCATGTTATGAAGTCTAGTGCTGCAAAAATAATGAGACCTGGAATTACACACAGCATTGCAAGTCTACTCATTTAACCATGAATTTTCAAGTAATTTGGATGTTTCGATAACAGGCATACTATAGGCCAACCTGTCATATTACTCTTATCACAAAAATGTCATGTGCCTGTCTCCTAGCTTGCACACACGCCAACTCTCAGACTCCCATCGAACCTTCCCTAATTCAAAGGATACATAAGCAAAATACATTCTTTTTAATGGACGGTTTCATAAACAGCAGAGCCCTCCAACCAATAAATAGCGCTCTCAAGTCATTTACTAAGGTTTGTAATTTATTAATAGGGGATATATAAATCTTTCTGGAGGGGAAAGACAGAAGAAACGTGGGTCAACTTGGCCCACATAAGGCACAGAGCCGGACTCTGCTCCTGGTGACTTCTGCCGTGAGTGGGCAAGGAAAGGGGTGTCCTGCCTTTCCCCCTCGGTTCTGCACAAGAAAGGCCTCTTGCTTGGCTACCCTGGAGTCAAACGCCAGTGCAGGGTGGAAAGCTACCATGCACGGCCACCCGCTCCAACCCTTTGCCACTTGTCACCAGCTCCTGATGAGCAGACTGGCCACAGCACGTCTTGTGCACGTCCACTGCTGCGAAAATAACTTCTCGAGGGCAAAGGTGGTCCACGAGGCGGGAGGGGGCAGCAATTGCAGGAATGGCTGGGACATGAGTCACCGTGGCCGAGCAGCAAGCCCCCACTCCTGCCGGGAACTGGGGAGGAGGCACCTCGCCCCCGCTGCTGGGACAGGGTGCCCAGGTGCCCCTCGTGGGACCAGGGCTCCTGGCAGCAATGATGCTGCAATTGGTGCCTTCATAAATAACATAAATCATAACATCATAAATCACATAATTTATGGAACGTGAAGAATTTATGAAGAGTCTTGCAATTATACAAAATCATAAAATAAATAATAAAATAAAATAAAAAGAATTAAAAAGGCAGCCACCCAGGTCCGGCAGACCAGAGAGCGCTCTGGCCTGGCTGCACCCACGCAGTGATGCCTGCTGTCCCGCATCACCAGACACAATTTCTCTCCCACTTTCTCCTCCTTCACCTACTGGCTGAATCACCTCATGCCCCGGTGGGTGGGAGCGGAGACAGGCTGCATGCCCATAGCTCAGCGCCTGCCCTAGAAATGTGACTTCACAACTGTTTGCATGGCCCAAGTTTAGCAACCTGTAACAATATCTCAAATGCCTCTCCCTGCTGTATTTAAAGTTAGCTTTACGTCTTACTGCTTTTATTTCTGCAGTTAATCTGTAGCTTGGAGCCAGTGAACTCCAAAGCTTTACAATATGCTATAGTATAGGGTTAACCTGCAGTATCTTTTTAAATTACACAGATGGTTTAATTCAAAGAAAAATGAGCAGGTACAGAAAAGCTAGTCTGAAAGCAGATTCTAAACACTGCGTTGCATTCAGCAAGTTCAATTCACTTCCAGTTCTGATCTGATATTTTTATAGATTTAATGAATCTGTCACGTTGATACCATGCAATGGGGTAAGTGAGCAGTCAGCTTTGTTGCTCAGGCTTTGTTTTCACGTTTCCAATTAAAAGCAAAATAACCAACCAATTAATGGGAAACATTAAAATGTAAGAATGCAACAGCTTTTAAACATACGGGAGCTTTCATCTGAGCAAGAATTTTCCCTGGAAAAGATTGAGGTGAGTTTACAACTTTCAATCAAAGATCTCTCTATTTCTAAAAAACTTAGTTGAGGGTGGTTAAGGTTATCACGTAATAGGTGAATTTACACAATTTTAGAGACTGGCTTTACTGGAATGAATTATTGATGTCTTACTTTCATAAGTGAATGACTTGCAAAAACCAGCATACAGTACGTTTCACTGCTGCAAGCTCTGCAGACTTAATGCAGCTCTGAGAAAGCGAGCCAAATTCTTTCTCTGAATTGCACATCAATGAAAACAAGACTGTAAAGGATACAGTTACTCTGGAAACAGATAAGTCTTTAAAATGTTAAAAACAATATCTGTACCTGAATCCCATTGATAATTTATGTGGCCTTATAACTGTTTTTCCTGTTTTCAGAAGTTTTTCTCTTCCCAGCTAATTGACAGAAGCCGAACATCTATTTCAGTGGAGCTCTGCCAGTTTATACAAGCTGAGGATGTGGCCCATATTTTTAAAAAGGGAGGTCCTTTCCACTGTTTTGCCATCTGCCAAGCTCTACTTTAAGCTAATTAAATAATGTCAAGTTCTAGCAGGCATTTTCAGGCCATTAGAGTTTTCCATTTCTGGACCCCTACAGGTACCTAGCAAGCCTGGCTTCAGGAGAACTGAGCCATAGATTCAAAGGTGCTGACAATGCTAAAAGCCTTTTAAAAAAGTCGGGAAATATCCTGACAGTTTGGACACTCTCTGTGGTTTCCATCCAAAGTGAGTTTGTGTAAGATCTGTGACTGTGAGCAAACAATCTTACCCACTTGGAGTTACTGAGGAACTGCCTTCAAATATCTGTTTTTTCAACTGCGTCAGTCACTAAGTCGGATAGCACGGGAAACAAACCTGTGTAATGCCCTGTGGTAGACTGAAGGGTGCAGACAGCGTGCTCCTGATAAACAGTGAGGCTATTTATCACACTGAATTGTTGCCCCCTTCAGCAGTCCTCGAGTTGCCAACCTTGCCTACCCTTTGGTCCGGTGACTCCACAAGCTGCTCTACCCACCACCGCTTCCCGCCCTGAGCCCTCCGGCTTCCTCATGGCACCCAGGAGCCACCACGCTGGCTGCGGGGACCAGCAGCAGCAACCGCCGGCGGAGAAAAAGAAAAGCATTTTATTTACCATCTACTCTACAGTTACAAATGTAACAAACATGTCTCCAAGATGCCTAAGTGAACAGTTACTCCATGTAACCATGGATTTCCTATCATTTGTAGCATTTTCTTTCCCCCTCTGCTATTCATGTGATAAACCCACTTACTCGACTGGTCTTAAAACAGACTGTAAACAGCCGGAGCAGAGATTGTCTCATCTTGTGTGCACAAGACCTACTACAATGGAGCCTTTATCCTGCCTGCAGACTTTCAGCACTGCTATAATTTAAATACTACTAATAATGATAGCAAATGTGGAATAGTATGAGCGAGGCATTAACATGAACAGAGAATAACCCTCTATCAACCAGAAGCTCTACAGGAATAATGGAGTATGCCAGCAACACTGGCAGGGTTTGCACGCATCCTGCTTTTTATCCTGAAAGAGCCCAAAACACCTTCTCAAATCTATGGAAGGACTGTTTCAAACACATCATATATTGAATGAAGCCTTTTTATCAAGATGCAATAGCCTCACATGCCATTTGGGGCTAAAAAGGAGAATTATCTTTGCCAGCTGAAACCATCACTGGAAAAGGGAAGGGAGGCCAGTGCGTACCTGGATGGCTGAATGACAAGCTCTGGCTTCTGGTCTGCCTAGGGTAAAATGAGAGTCACCCCAGTTCACATCAGCCTCTCATCCATTGCACTGCCCACTAAGAAAAAAAAAAAAAAAAGAAAAAAAAGAAAGAAAAAAAAAGGCTAACAAACCATGCATTAATAAGCAAAATGTCCAGCAAACAAGAAAATAGTACTTCTCACATAGCCTCTCGTGCCAAGAGCATCCTGGTTTCAGGCCAGACATAAATGTCAGATCAAGACACCAGTAAGATTTCACCGTCATTTCAATGACACACTCACACCTTCAAGTAAGCCTCTATAGAAGCATGTGCATATGGGGACACATCTCTGTATAAACTTCAAACCTGATTTAAGTATGTCATCCTACACCAACAAAGTCGTATTAGTACAAATCCGTGCCTATTGTAACTGTATGAGTCATATGAGTACATGGCAGATATTTTAACACCACTTCAATAGCTAATATAAATAAGCCTAAATCTCCAGCGTACTTTGATTTACATGACCACAACAGCTCTTCTCCTTCCCTTCCTAATTAATCTATCATATGGAATCAGAACTCACAGATTTCCTTTGAAACAACGTTAATGTAAAGGAAAACAAATAGGACTACAATGTTCAACACAGCCTACTGGTGTACAGCGATGTCCTCTTAATGAACAAGATGAAGCTGCCTGAAACGGCCCAGGTTTGGAGGGGGGAAAGTCTCCTCACGGACCTGGACGAAGGTCTGTGCCTGTGAGACTCACGGGCCTGAGAGTGTGTTGCGGGCAAAGGAACACGGCATGGGGTAGGCTGTAAAAAAGGCCCAGAAGTAAAGCAGCATTTTAAAATGCACAGTATTCCTGGCAAGTCACATGCTTTAAAACTGGACGTAAATCATTGCAAACTTCAACTTTTGTTTCCACGGAACTTTTTTAATGTTTTTGCTTTCACACACAGGGCCCTGTTCAGCATCTTGCTGCCATGGTGTTTTTCTATCTTGACAATTCACTTCCGTGAGCAGGCATGCAGCCAACTCAAATGAGACTCAACGCAGTGAAAAGCCCTTCAGGTAAACAGTGTGATAAGCTAAACTGCAAAAACGAGACAATGTTTTTGGACTATGAGGCAGTTGCTATGGAGACAGTTGCTAATTAACTGCATTCAGCCAAGAGAACAAAGGGTTTAAGGGCAGACAGGACTCTGTATCTTAGAGTGAGCAATGCATAATGTCTTATGCAATCTGCACATCTATCATATCTGGAATACCTGAGCCTTTGCTTAGGTTGCAAAATACCACAAGAAATGACAACAAGGTGGTTTGTTCCTTTAAATTTGAACTAATTTTTAGGTAATTAATGATCTGTCAGTATTTAAAAAACAAACAAAATCCATACTTAGAAGTCACAGGTATCATGAATCATTGCCTTGAGTCAGGACTGTATTAAACATTGAGATGATTTACTTTCATTCAGAGTTACTGCTTTCACAGCTAATAAAAATGCCATTGAAAAAATCACTTCTAAGACAATATAATGTACCTAATCTATTATTCTCTCTTGCATCTTAAAAATTATTAGCTTACAATGCTTGGAAAGCTTAGATTAATTAATCCTTCAATTCCTTCCTCAACAAAGTTCTTAGAAATATACCTTAGACGTAAACACTGTATTTACATTAAAATCAGCTATTCTGAACAGACACTGAATTACGTTGCTTTAAAGTGTTTATATTTTGGCATAGCTATGTATTATGACTCTTTACTATTTCTGTAATGCACTGTAGGCCTACAGTACTAGAAAAACATAAACTTGTCAGAAGCGGTGTAAATCCCAGCACAGCTTAGTTGCAGCTTGTGGAGTCCCCGTGTGTTACTGGGGGAACTGCCCAGGTGCAGCGCAGCGCCCTGCAAACCCAAGGGCCAGGATGCTCACCGAGACCTGACGAGCCTCGCCAGTGGGCGAGAGCCGCAGCGGCTGCGCTCGGGCCAGACCAGGCAGCTCGGCACAGTATGTGGGCAGATCCCAACTCACTTTTCAGATGAAGACTTCAAAAGTTGACCTCTTTTCCCAAGTGAAAGCTGAGAAAACCAATAAAGAGCCATTTGCTCGTTAGAAAACCCCTTCCGTCAGAGATGAAAAGCCAGTGGATAAAATACCTCTGTGCTAACACAAGACTTCTTTAGGTCTGGATAAATAAGGCAACATTTTTCATTTTTAAGTCACTAACTATATGACTCAAATAAAAACAAAACAGGGATTTTATTTTTTTTTAATGATTTAGATACTGTTGGGTATTAAAGGGTCACAATCAATTCTGAAGTTAAGTCCTTACTAAGGGGAACGGGATGAGTTCACACCTCATATGAGGGTATTACTTCAGCAAAGCTTGCTACACACTGAACAAGAAGTACATTAATTTACTACATGAAGGCCTAAGGTTTGGGGTTTTTTTGACATTTTAAATTATGAGGCATCTGCAAGCAGATCCTAAATCTGAATTGCACATGGATTTTCCACACCAGCCAATTCAGATTGCCCCTAGACATCCCCTCCAGCATTAATCACTCACCCACGCTACTGTAGTTCATATTTCTTCTACAGAAACAGAGGTCTGCAAGATTCTTAAACTCTTGCCTAGAAATTAGAAATTATTACTTATGTGGCAAACTAAGTTTTAAACATAAGGGACCCAATTCTGCCTTCAGTTACACTGTCATAAATCTTTAACAACTCCATTAGATTTATAACAGTGTAACTGAGGAGGAAATTGAGCCCAAGATATTTTCTAAATCGGTAATTAAATAGCAGAATTTTAGCTTGGCACAGAGTAAAGGCCTCTTAGATTATGTCTTTGGATAAGGCTACGTACTTTTTTGTTCCTTGAATAATGACGTTATGAACAAATTAAATCAACTTATTTTCACCAGCCTCTATATTACTCTCTGGAAGGACCATATCATCTCATGGAGCATCAACATGGGACTAAATATTGCCTCACTTTCCCATCCACTTTCTCTCATTCTTCTCCACATAAATATTAAGACTCTTTATAGCTGTCCATTATTTGTACACTGTATATGGCACCTCAAGGACCTTTCTTGTTTGGTTTCAAGGAACTACTAGATTAAACAAATGTCCAATAATAATAAAATGGCATTTAGCCAGCTCCCTTATTAGAGGTGCAAGGCATCCTGTGGTCGCATTATGCAGAGACTGTACTTTCCAGGAGATGCAGCCCTCTCTCTCCGCGCACAGGATGTGGTGCAGGAAACGTGGCTTTGCCACGGTAGCCCTAAGCTCCCCAAGGGTCACTGGATAAGCTGTGAAAGCGGGCCTCTTCAGCATTAAAACATAGATGGCACTGGGGGGGAAGAGGGCTCAATTCCCAGTTCTGCTATAAACCTCTTGATGACATCGGACAAGTTATTTAATCTCTCTAGACTTCTTCTCTCCATTGGAGTAAAGGCAGCTTGTAAAACTTCCTGTCTTGTAATTTTAATAGAAGTGTTTTTTTCATGGCTATTTTACCTCATTTTCATGTTTGCTTGGTATTTCCAGTTTCAATGCACCTTTCCTATTATTCACCACTTTGCTAACCTCATACGCCAGAGTCCACACCGTCCCCATTAGCCCTGCGCGGCGTGTCACACTCACAGGGACCAGTGGGAGGCTGTAACCTGGGACAACTGCTACCAAATGGGGGCTGAGAGAGATCAACCTTTGGGGCAGCCAGGTCAGGCCAAAGGGTTTTCTGAACTGTCCCACCTGCTGATGACACTCCTCTGGCAACCCAGCTATACAGCTCCAATAGCCTTTTTTCACTGCCTCACGGGATGGAAAATTCTGCGGGTGGCTCCTCCATACGCTATCCCTTACAGTAATTCTTCTCAGCACTTTCACAGCCTCTGGTGATTACACCTCCTGTAGCTAAAAATACACCATGCAGTCTAAATATGTAACAAGACAATATATGCCTGCATACCTCACCTATCTAAATATATGCCTCCATACCAATCTAATAACCACTACAAATATGAATCATAATATTTCTTTGCAGATAGCTCTCACAGCAGGTTGCATTCAGTCGCCAAAGCAAAGAAGGAAGGTCCCAGCCAAGAGGTAGCCAATTGGTTGTGGGTAGACCTCCCTGTTAAGGTCTCTTAAATACACTTTAATTGGCTGGAATGGAACACATTATATTCACACACATATATTTGCACATATATGTGTGTGCATGTATGTATGTAGCTATTAGTAAGCACTTATTTCACCATTCATTGTACTAAAGGGTTTATTGCTGATAGTCTATCCAAGGAAGGACTAAACAAATGAACATGCAATTCTTGTTCAAAGAATTAAATGCTGAAGTTACCAGATCACATGAAGACACCTGTTAAAATGATTCAAAGACTACTTTCACTGTGGAAAATTATTTTACTACTTATCTACAGTTGTCAACAATACCCACAAACAACAGTCACCGACCACCTGAAATTGGAACCATTTGAGTTAACTTTTTTTTTCTCCCAACGTCTAAGACAGTAGTGTTACCTGTTAGTTTAGGGGTAAAACTGATGCTGAATCCAAGTCACTGAAGATGGTTTTTTCATCTGTGTTCCCTACCCACTTGCATTACTAGCACAACATAAAAGGCAATTTAAACTGTGATTCCTATTTAAGTAATGCTCTTTTTTCCATGCTAACCAAACACCAGTTGATGTTAAAGTATAAGTAAGCAAAAGTGAAGCAGCTTCAGGCAAATAAACTTGAAATGTTTTAGCTTTGCTGCACTGATCAGGCATGCTGAAAAAGCATTTTGTTCCTTACCTGCATCTGTAATATAATCTACCTCACCTACATCCACACAGATCACTGGAATATGCTCCTTAACACCCCCAGGCATATATTCTGTGCTGCTGTCCCCAAAACTATCAGACATCAAGTCCGATACTGTTGCCTATAGACAAACCAAGATTCAGCCCAAGCCAAATCCATCGTTGCCTGCTGGGTCCCTTGTCCGTCCCCTCCAAAGATGTCAACCAAACAAGAAATTGGGTTTATGATCTGATATTTTTTGATGGCTCATACACACAGTAACCTCTGGCAAGCTTACTGCCCCCTTACAAAGGCAGGCCAGATTTCATGCTAACTTTAATGCTGTGCCAAGTTCCTAAATTCTATCAGATTGTGTGGGTGCAAGACAGCCTGATCTCTGGATTTCTCTTTTTATTTTCATTTATTTTTTTTTAAACAAGACAGAAAGGAGATCTCAATAAAAGCATGAAATCTGCCTACATCCAGAAAAATCCTCAGGAGGCTTGACCTAGTTGGAGATGGCTGTTATAGGAAGGCTGTAATTAAGCAGTTGCGATAGTGACACTGACTTCTCACACCAGAGAATGCGCGTTGACCACAGTTTCTTTTAGCAGCGCTTATTTGAGTCTTCTGTAGGTAAAAATGTAATGGTATTTGACATCCCAGCAACTCCCACAATGTGCAATGCTTTCTCAGGGTTTCAGTTTCCTCGTGAATTTGGGATGCATTGTTGTCCCTTTTACAATAGGTCTAACACGCTATGCTACTTCCCTGTTTAAAAGAGTATTCATGAGACAGAATTAGCACATCTATGTTCATCTCTCTCCTCCTTCCCCAATCCGTACTATTTTTGCTTACAAAAACAAGTCTTTAATCATCCAATGTAAAAATTTTAGTATGCCTAGAACAAAACCAGAAAAGCTTCAGAGGAGCCTTTGTCTATTAGCTAAACCATTACTTCTACTGAAAGTCTGTAAACTTAATCCATTAGTGTCCAATTCCTTAAACTATATGGTCAGACTAAAATAAAATCATCTGGAAGCCCAGACTCAGAAGTGTTTCTCTCTGATGTTCCAGACCAAGTGTCCCACATTAAATTGTTTGTAGGATAGGAAAATATTCATACAATGGTATGACTACAACTTCTCAAGGGCATCACAAAAAAAAAATCCTGCATGCATCTGTGAGGAAATCCCTGTAAGACACAGTTAAGATACATATTAATTTTGAATAGCATGGCCCTCAGGGAATTGTGTAAGACTCATGTCACAGCAACCACAGCGTTTACTCTCCAACAGTTAGCCTCGGCTCACTCCTGTGAGGTGTGGGGTGGGATATAAGCCTACTCTCTGGGAGACTGCATGTCACCAGAGAACCAAAGATGCTGTAAAAAGTTCTTTGTGCTGCCACTGTTCCTTGCTCCCTGTAGTGTTATTTGTGATCACACCCACACTGAGCAAATCCACTAGGGGAGAGGGGGAACATTAGGATGAAGTTGCCCTCCCAACGTGGTTCAGATGCCTGGCTTTCACCACCCATCTCACTGGCCCCAGCTCTGCCTGACCTGAACAGCCGGCTACGAGTCTCCAATTCCAGCAGCTCTTGGATGCTGGTGTGAGCCATGGTGATGGGGCTGACTGGTGGTGGTGGTGTGCTGGTGGCAGTTAAGGGGTCAATTTTTGATCGATTTTTTTTCTGTTACTGGTCATGTAAGATGCTCTCTGCACTGTCCAAGTCTCTCTCTTTATAAAACAACAGTTTCTATGTTTTCTTACCTCTTTTGCTTCCATAAGCATGCCCAGAATAGAGTTGTCTAACGCGAATATAACTCACCTTCCACATCCTCACATAAGCACTTAACTGGGACTGTGGGTTGCTGCTATGATTGTGTGAGATAATACAGCTGGTATTTGAAGCTGGTAAGAAAGGACACACTTCTACCATAATCTCATACTGGTCTCAGGAAGAGGAATCCAACCTGACAGCACATCATTACCCCCAAGAGCATGTGGGCCTTACTTGTCTAACCCAAGTTGTCCGAACCAGAAGGTGTTCACCCTAACATGCTTCTAGGAGGGAACCCAGTTCTGCAAGGAATCAGATCAAATAAATGAGTACATTTTCTCCTACACAGGTGTTCACCCTGACATGCTTCTAGGAGGGATCCCAGTTCCACAAGGAATGAGATCAAATAAATGAGCACATTTTCTTTTACGCTATCTACATGCAGGATTTTCAGTTATCTTGAGCTCTCAGTACTGTGCAACCAACTAACATACTACATCAGCCTGATCAAGGCTGTTTTAACTACCTCCTAGTGCGACAACCCTATTTCTTAAGGCTGCAAAACTATGCCTTCTGCAATTATAGGATCACAAGTTCATCTTGTGAAATCAGTGCTGGAAGAAAAATGAGCGAGTATAAATCACACTAGACAATCACCTAAACATATCCTGGATGTTCTAGTGAGGTTGCATCACTTCAGCGCTCTCATGGTAACATGCGTCATTTCTAAACAAGGGTTTTACTAAAGGAACAATGTCATAAAGGAAAAACATCCTCTTACTCTGTTTAGTATAGCCATTTGAATAGGACTAGCCATTAAATGACTCTTAAGTGGTCAAACGCCTGATCTGAACCTAGCTTCTACTTAGTTCCAGGCAAGAACTAACGTTGCCAGTAACTCCTCTATACAAGGGTACCTATTAAACACTGGGAGACTTGGGCAGCATCCATACAGTTTACTTGACATTCTTTCCCACGTACAGGCTATAAACAACTTTCTGCGAGTTCCTCTTTATATGGATGACTGAAGAGAACATACTTAGAGAGAGGACAAAACCCAAAGCGCTACAAAACATTTCCAAAGGATGTCCTGCTCTTTTTGATGCATGATTTTTCAGCAGAACTGTCTAGTATAACTTCTCATTTCCTTTGGAATACATCATTCGCCTGACCCAATACAGCCAAACAGAGTACTTGATTGCTGTGCCACGTATGCCCTTGCACAATGTTACTCACGCTTTCAGATGTGGTGCTTCCCACAGCCTGCTCCCCAGGTAGGAGCTGATACCCTTATCATGCACAGCTCTTACAGTCCCACTTAGATTTTCCCTTGAGGATGGCAGCTTATGGCAGAGGGGAAAAAACAAAGATTCTCTGCCACTTTATCCCAAACCATTGACAATTTACTCTTGAAAGCCCAAATAGAAAGATTAAACCCAGTTCCCCCACATTCCAGAAATCCTCAATAACAAGTAAAACCAATACCCTTCACATTTCCAACGACGGCGGTGCCTCTTGCTCGGCCCACAGAAGCAGATTGCTCCTTGCAAGCACAGCATGCTGATGGTGCAAGAATATCGCTGGATTGCAAAAACATTCATAGGCAGATTTGTTCATTATCTGAGTAATTTAAGTAGTAACTTTTCAAACAGACACTGTATCTTTGAACCTTCGTTTTCTCCACTTCTAACTGATTGCTCAGCACACGCTTGCCGCCTGCCTTCATGCATGTACTGTGCCATGACGTAATACAGTGAGCAATCACAGGACTGCAAGAATGTTTCTAGACAGATTTGTTTACAATCTAAGAAACCCAAATAGTTACTTTCATAATAGGAGCCCTATCTCCAGTGCATTTTGTGTATGTTGCTGTGAGACCAAAAAGAAAAAAAAATAAAAAAATACAAGAGTGTATCTTTGTACAATGATTGCAATAACAGATGAATAAACATGCAACTTGATACTTCACATCTGGTATTTCATCACTCCAAATACCTTATTCGCATTCAAATATATTTAATACTGTGGAAACTTTATAAGGTAGTGATGTCTTTATAGAGGCAGTAACTTGCATGGAACTTTTAAAATTAAAAGCAATAGTAAAAATAATTTGTGACATGTTACTGTATTCTTCATAAAGCTAGTTACCTCGCAGTTTCCTAATAGGAACTCAGAAAGACACCTAATAATAGCAGTTAGCTACAGAATCACACAAGCCTACAGAATAGGATTTCTTTGCCGATGTACTAGTTCAAAGTTCAATTTTAATATTCAATTTATACAAGGTGCTTTGGAAATGAAGACTATTATTACTCATTGCGCAAAAATTGTATCATCTGAGCAGAAATTTTTATGAAAGTATCATTTTCCCTTTACTGTCATGGTAATGCTAGCCAAGAGATTTTATGCATGACCTAACAAACATATACAACAGTTCTGAAAGGCTGCTATGCACCTTCTCACGTCAATTAGCACTCATTCTTCTCTGTAAAACAACTAAACATGCTACAAAACTTTTTTAAATAATCATTAATACACTTTTAAGTAGTTTTGTTGCAGAGATTAATACCTCCAATGCAAATCATGATGACTAGTTGCACTCATAACTGAAGAGCTGTTTACGGGTCTCAAAAATTAAGATCAAACTATTTTCTTGTTTAAAGGCAAAAGCCATCTTTGCTACCTTGAAGCTAAGTTAGCAATGCTGATAGTAACATGTCTGCAGGCGTTATTACACTTGCTAGCAACTTATGTTTCTTTGGCATTGTCTCTGGAGTTGCACTAGTTATGTCTAGCTATAGCTAAATTTAAAAAAAAAAAAAAAAAGATGAAAACATGCACACGGGGCCAAATCCATTCCCGTGGTAACTCCAGTGACTTCAGCGTTACACCAGGGATAAAAGTAGGGCTGCATTTCACAGCAGCTTTCATTCTCGTAATCTTTTCCAAAACACCCTCCCAGGAGCAAAGACAAGCACAGGCAAATATCCTGCCAATAAGTGAGTTCACAGGAATTGCTACAAGTAACTAAACTGTCAGCAGTAAAAGAACAACAATTGGAACAAAGTACAAATACAGGACAGCCAATGCCCTCTAATGGGCTAGAGTTTTACTATGTGCTGGATAAACGAGGACACAGAAATTCATCGCAATTGATCTGAGAGGGGAGGCAAATTACAGGGTGTCCCACTTTGTATTAGTGGATGATATCTGTGTTTTATCAATAGTCCTTTTGAAATGATACAAATGAAAAAAATTTTCACCAATACCTTGCAAGATAAATGAAAATAGGTCTAAGATTCGAGTCTTTCCTCCATGGGCTACACTCAACTGCTTCCACAGAGTGTGTGAGCATCAACTCATAGATGTGTTCCTCTATCCTCCTTCAAGCTTTCGTATTTATTCCCTCCTCACATGTGTTTTTATTTTATTTACTACTAGTCAATACTGTACTAGGAGCAAAACCAGAACTGTAAGACCATCACAACCACACAAGCACAGGCACACAGGAAGGAGGGAAAAGGAGTGATGGATAGTGCTTTCCTGCAGAAACCTTATCACTGGTCCCTTGGCCTTACAGTGCACTCCCTTTCTCTCAAGAATTTCCAAACTATGGTTCCTGGAATTTGCCCCTCTGAACCAAAACAAGCATCTTTGCTTCTTACCCAATCATTTCCTATAAATTTAAAAACAAGAGTTTCATTAAGATTTTATTTTGTTTTCTGAGGGTTTCTTCAAAGAGCCGTAACCCTGTACTGGTGGCAGGGTCAGCAGCAGCCTGAAATGCTCCTGGTCTCGCACAGGTCACAACTTTGTCCTTACAGACTGAGGATGCCCCGGGGCCAAAAAAAAGTCAAGACATCCCTTTCCCCCTCCCCAGCCACGTGGCCCTGCAACCCTTTTCTGTGGGGGTAGGATTGGAAGTCTCTTGTTCTCATCCTCCTCTGGTGCTGTAAGTTACTTTTTTGGGAAGGCAAGGGGCGAGGAAAAGGCCCTCCCCTTCCCTTGCCTCCTTCGTCCAAGATCACAGCTGTAGAGGAACAGCTGAAGCGATTCAGGCTGCCCGGAGAGGTCACAGATGTCCCTCGGTACCACTGGGGCTGCTGCTGCCCAGGTGGCACTGCGGGCAGGCGTCCCTCAGCACCCACGCCGTACGCCCCCCACATTCCAGGCCCCCCACAGGCCTGCTCGAGCAATCCTCCAGGTCCCCCCAAGCCAACTGCCCAGGAGCCTGTACACAGCCCTCTCAGAAACGCCGCTTTTAAGGATGATTTTAGACCACCACAAAGAACAGTGAAGAAACTCTGTCTTCTGCTTACATTAATGTCACAAAGCTCTCATTAAATCAAAGGCAGAGACTTAAAATATTTCTTCAAGAAAAATCTCTGCTCTTCTCAAAGTCTCTCTCCAAAGATAAAAAACTACAATTGCTTAACTTAATCCACACAGAGTGATGATTATATGTGCCTCTGTAAAGATCATATTTGTTCTAGTGCCTATATCTAAAGGTAATTTCAGTTAGAAAATGAAATGGTGCTCTCTTGACCTTTTGTCTTACATGGTTCATGAATTACTGACACATTACAATATCCCCAACACTATGGAAGCTTAGAGATATTGCAATGTCTCTCTTGTAAGTGAAATAAACTTGGTATGCCACTAAAAGGCATTAAATTATTTTCATTATGCCACACAGAATCTAAAACACTTACACTGTTTTGATTTCAAAATCCTTGGAGAACAATTATGCTCTCAGGGCCATAAGACTCTATTAGAAAGTCCTCAGAAACCTAGCATGGTTTCAATAAATCCTCAAACACTACAAAGCAGTTACTCAGCTTGAAGAATGAAAACATGAGTTCATCCACTGCAAAGTCAGGATGTAAATTCAGCTCATACAGTCCCCTGCACTTCCTAACACATTTTTTTCTTCCCAACCAGGGCAACGCTTTAAGTCAAGTTTTCAGCATCAAACACACATACCTCCTTCTTTAATTGAAAATAAACAATATTTGATTTAGGATGAACATAGATATACGAGATGTGTTTATATGCTTATGCTATTACTAGCTAGCAGTATTAATCAGCAATTAGATATGCATAAATAGTTTTATACATATATAATTTAACAAATGTTAACATTCAGGATTAGAGAACCATTAAATTAAATCAGTGATTGTCAAAGTGAATAAATAAATGTGTTAATTTCTTGAATTTATACAATGGCACAAAGAATGCTTCAAAACACCAAAAATCAGATTTCAGGGGTGATTACTGTGGTTGCAGGGCTCCCTGTTTAAGAAAATGTAGCCACCCTTATTTCGGCTGATGAGGCTGTTCAAGCCTAAGTAGGGCTTTTGAGCATAAATACACAATAAGCTTGTTTGTATATACATGCTTATGTCCTCCTAGAAAGAGCACAACCTTCTAATTAAGCAAATCATCTCCCCTTTCCAAAGGCAAATAACACGGCGGAAATGCAATCAAACTAGGCAGAAACGGGCGAGAAGGAGCGGACGAGAGAAATTGTATCTCCCTGTGCAGGGAGAGAAGGGGGCCGGAGGGGGGGAGAGAAAGAGAATTAAAAAAAAAAAAGGCAAAGTCCCAGGCAGGAACCCGGGGCCTGGCAACTTTCTGCCACGGGCAGCTGAGATGCTTCATCGAAACTCTCTTTTTCCAGACATACGTTTGGTGTGGCCACCAGGGTCACA
>VZSZ01010714.1:658137-708218 GCA_013398815.1 Ibidorhyncha struthersii | reverse complement strand
TCCGGGCAGCCCCGCCAGGTAGGGGCAAGGTCGCCTCCAAGTGTGTCGTTGTGTCCCACCTCCCCACCCCGAGGCACAGCGAGCGACCGACCGCCCTGCGAGAAGTTTGCAAAACGGGAAAGAAAAAGTGAGGAGAGAGAGAGCGCTGGGGGGAGCGGGAGGAAGGTGAAGGAGCCCCACACAGGACATGCAGATGTCAGTATCCCTCGGCGGAGTGTGTATTTATGGAATGCTGTCAGCACGTCATCTGATTTATAGCAGTTTGCACGGAGGGAAGGGGAAAGGAAAAAAAAAAAGGGAAAAAAAAAAAAGAAAAAGAAAGGCACAAAAGCACCCCTCGTTCATCAAGAGGCTTCTGAACGCGACGAAGAACTTTATCGCTTCGCAATTTAATATTGCATATTCTGCCACGTGATCACACAGGCTGTAGTTCCCGTTTCTGCACCATTAATTGAAAAATAAAAGTGCTCAAGGAGCAACACATTTAAAAGCTTCTTTTAAACATCCCCATTCAGCCACAGCATAGCACTCACTAAAGACACAATTCTGCATCAATATTGCTTCCCAGTGCCAGTGGGGGAGGGACTGGTTCGGACAGTCCTGGGCAACACATCAGCCCAGCTGAGCTCCCTCAGCTTCACGGATTTCTTCAAGATTTACTCCTTAAGTACCAAAATCAGAGCCAGGGATTTTGTGTAAAAACAAGCTGGGCTTTACAGTTCTTGCTGGGACAATTATTTCCAAAGGCTAGATGTGTACCACTTACCATACATTTTGCCTTCATCTGATAAGATGATTTTCCTCCTCCCACATGGTGGATAGATAGCTAGGGCCTCCTGAAAGCTCTGTTCAATGTCAGGGCTCCAGACACCTTCTGCATCATTGTCAATAGGTTTATCTGCAGAATCACTCATTCTTTCAATATCTTCGGCAGGACTCTCGCTGCCGCTCCAGCTGCTGGGCTCAATGGTGATGGCTGGGGTCTCCAAGCCTAAGCCTGGAGTCTTAAAGGGAATAAACCTACAAAACAAACAAACAAACAACCCCAAAAGGCGTTAAAGACATGGAACTTCAGGCAAACGTTTCTGTCTACTTCTGATACTAACAGCAGCTGAGCAGTAATGGCAATAACACGAGCTTGGGAAGCACCCAGGAAAAGTGAAAAATTAATAACCGTTCTACCTCAAATCAGCAGAGGTGGAACAATAAGGTTGTCAGAAGGGGAACTCTTGACCACATTTTCTGTGTGCAATTACATGAAGGCATAGAGCATCAGGTTATTTTTTACAGATAGTCAGAGTGGGTCTTGATACCGGGGAAAACTCTGCAGCGCATGACACCTTCCATCTGGCTGAAGACTGGCACCCCGAAAATAACGAGCCTGATCCTTGGGTGGGGGTAAATCAGCATACTTCCACTGGCTGGGAGGGGAGCACACCAATTTATGCCACAGCAACCACCAGAGCCTAAAACCACTTAAACCGAAAACAAAAGCCAAAAACTATTGTTCACATTCATCCGGATGTCAGTGGAGTAAATGGAATTACACTAGCGATGACACAGCTCAATGCGATTAACTGGAAAAGGCTGTAATTTTCAGATTTTACCGAAATAAATAATACAACCAGAATCTTAGCTACATACAGAAATCTCTAAAACAATAATACCAGAGAAAGGAATTACAAGAAAAGATATATATTTTGACTGTTTTAAAAAGTCTCTGTCACAGAACCATAGCAGAACAAAAATTACAAGCTTCAAGTTGCTGAATCAATTTAATAAGAAATAATTTAATATAGCTGCACCTGCTCACACCACCAGAGCTGCAGATCTGTCAGTGTTCCTTTTATATTTTTGAGAGAAATACAACTCTGCTATAAAGACTTGCTCCAGGCAAAAAAGCTGCTACACCAGACCAAATTCATCTCTAGTGTAATTCTTTGGGAAGTCTGTGAAATAACACCAGGAACAGATTTGGCTCAACATGTCTAGGCATAATGCAGTTTTATTTTGAAAACCGAAGAAGTTTGGTGACTCTAACTGATCTAAGTGGATGGGAGTGTTCAAACATGCATGCATGAGCTGTGCACGCACTTAAAAATCCAGTTAGTTGGCTAAACACTCAAAAAACCCTAAACTAACATTTTTATTTTGGTGGGGGAGATGCAAGCGGGCCCTTTCCAAATACAGAAGAGAGGAGCTTCCCCTTCTGCACAACTCCGTCCTCATGCTGATATACCTCTCGGGGGTCTTGGCACGTCGTAAAATAACAGGTGAAAAGTGGCAGAACGGCATTCACCCCACAGAGAAAGAAGGGGAGGCCATACGTCGGAGGCCGTGAGAGCTCTGACGAAACACCTTTGGGCTGGAAAACTCACTGAAAGAAGAAATATTTACAGCAGCCCTCACCCCAACTAACCAATCAACCAATCACTAGAGATAACCAAAACCAGATAGTCCGGTCCCTCAGAGGCTACAGTGCCTTGCAAAAAAACAGAGCTGAAACTGGGGAAACGGGGAGTAGTCGCTCAGTCTCGCTAACCAATGTTACTGGTCTGACATCCAAAGTAGAGCGTAGTTCCACTTCTCCAGGCTCTTACAGAAGCTCGGAGGGATCAGTATATGCGAAATGGATTCCCAAAAACTTTATTTGCCTTACTTGCACATCTGTTTCTACAAAGAGGCATTTCTCAACTTCACATTGGTTTGAACATTTCAGCACAGTTTATGAAAACGCTTGTGCCTACCCACCAGTAAGCTCAAGGCTAATCAGTGTCTCGAACGCCTTTTAATAACTGATAATGAGGGACCAGATGGATTCACGGGAAACCACCACCCATGATAAGTGGGTGGGAAGTCAGGCCAAATACACCACTTACTGTCTGGGAAATCCAAAAATGTACAAAATTTTTAAAGTCTCATCACAGAAAGGGAGATGTAAACCTTTGTAAAATAGTGAAACGCCATCCTTCGTAATTCTCAGAAGGCTGAAGGGCTGATCCAACCCTTTGAGATTTGAACCTCCTATGCAAGATTTAGCCAAAACATAAACACAGCAATACTGGGGAAAAAACCTGACAAAAAGAATCATGTCCACTTAAGCTTTCAAATACAGGGGGAATTTTAGGTAAACGAGAGGTAATTGAATGTTGACTGGGATAATTTGGGGGGTTTCAGTTTTACTGCCACAGTGCGGGAAAAACGGCTACTGGAGATTTTATTGGCCTCACATGATTGAGACCACAGTTTAGCATTTCACCAGAAGACAGCATGGAGTGGGACTGTTTACTGGGTCAGTTCTTCAAAGGCGACTCAGGGAGGAAGTCCTTCCCCTCCTGGTTCCCAGGCACAACAGCGTGCAACACAGCACAGCCACGGGCGTCTTCTGCTCAGCCCAACCACCCCTCTGCTTACCAAATCTGCCACAGTCATAGCCTCAAGTCTTATTATCGTCCTATAAACCAGCCCTTGTTATTACATTATGCTGAAATAATAATTAAAACGCACACAAGGAAAACAGAGAGGTTCTAAAGTAATTAATGTTACTTGATATTCATGTTAGATCTTGCATTGTGTTTACTGGTGAGTTTTCACTAATGTGCTATCTCCCTTCCCATTCCTTTTTACCTACTTGGATATCATCTTGAGGCATTAGTAGCTACTATTCCAGCCTCTAAAATGTAAGACAACCAAGTGTTTCTTCCAGAACATCTGTACAATAGGAGTGGGGAGTAACCTGCTGGGAAAAAACCCCTCTCATACTAAAGGTTGCTTTTAGTGATTTCCATTTTGGTGAATGCTAACACTGCAGATCAAGCAAGAGGACCAAGGAGCAAAAAACCTTGTATTACAACCACTAAATGGCTCCCTCTTATTTCAGGAAAATAATGAGCTACTCAGTTAATCACTTCCAGCTCAGCTGTACCTATCAAAAGGCAATTCCACCTCCTTCTTAGCTTGAATTCTAAGGACCCAACTGCAATAAAAAAATTCAGACCCGTTACGCTGGAGTTCAACGTGATTATCAAAAATAATACAAGCTGTCAATAGATAAGCTTTGTTGCACATTTCTAATGAGCTATCTCATGTGAAAAATGTGGATTTAAAGTCTAATTTAAATTTGTAAAAAATTAAAAATAAAAATAAAGAGAAAAGAAAAGCAAGCCGCCTTTGTATTAGCAAACTCCAAATCTTACACCACCAACTTTCAGTGGAGGAAGAGTTAATCTCCTGGAGGCAATTAACCCCAGCCCAGCCCCTCCCCAAAAGCAGAGCTTGCACACATGACAGATCAAGTTGAAGAGTTCTGTATTTGCTTTTTATCATGTTAACTTTTAGAAAACCAATTTCACGCTTGTACTTTCCGTTAACAAAATTAAAACACCTCCACACTACTCGGAAAACCAACCAAAAAAACCCCAAAAAACGAAAACAGTTTTTGGCTAACCTTTTTGTACTTTCTAAGATTGCTTTAAGCACACTGCTGCAGTTTAGGAGGTCTCTGTACAGTTTCTCTTTTAACACCAGTCTCTCTTACATATTTCAAGACAGCTTCCCCCGGGGCATAAAGCTCTTTTAGTTGCAAACCTGAATGCATCTTTCTTGCAGTTGCTTTCTATGCTCTCCAGTTATGTCAATTCTAAGTATATCTGGTTTTCTCATGTAGTTATTAAGACACTTTTTCTATGCATGACAGAGGTACGTTCCCCCCTCAAACAACAAAATGTTAAATTCAGCAATGGCAAAACTATTAGGGACAATATTGGATTTTATAAATATGTTTTATAGCCAATCCATTCAATACAGCTTCACAAGGCACAAGATACGACTTATTTTCATTATGTTCACTTGGTAGAGTAACTTGAAAAGTTATTTTACAAACTCAGAGAAACAAGGATAGCTATTATCAGAGCTGATCAAACCAATGAATTTAACTAAAACCAAATGATAGTCTGCAACATCTTATCAAGGCAATGGCTTCTTTGCTTGCATAAAACATTCTCTTATGCCTTCACTTTATGAGCAATGCAAACCCAGACTTGCCCAGAAAGTTGCTACTCACAGACCAACAACTGAGATCAATAGCTCTTCACAGGAGTGTAGGGCAAGTGCAGATTTAAGGCCTTGATATGTTTCATATCCTTCAATACTTGCATGATGAACGAACATGGAAACATTGTCTTTCCAGAGTCATCAGAGCCGAATCTTATTTTACATCATTCTGCAAAAGTTAAACCGTTTTCTGTTTGTCCAGTTAACTTACTTTCTTGAATGTCAGCATACAGGTGCCAAATGGTGCCTTCACTGAGGCATCACTAGTATATATACATAACCACAGGAAGGGGATTAATATTCTGCAGGTATTGGGGCAGGAACACAAGGAAGACTAAAAACATGCCTCAGTTCTAAGAGATGTCTGAGAAAAAACAATTATGTCTCCCCAGTCTTCTAAATTGTGTCTGCTTGAAGGGTACAGATATTTTTGAGATAATCTGCAATGGCAGCTGCAAGAATTTGCAGGTGAGAAAGCACCAGTGTTGTTACCCACACTGATCTGGCTATGAATGGCTGCAGGAGGCTACCAAATAATTCTTACAACCAGTCCAATATTTCTAAAGCAGGTCTTTCAGAAAAATCTTAAGTCCTGAGGTAAAGATTTTGAGTGTTGAAAGGGTAAATTACACTTTTAAGAATACATTTTATTTTTAGTTTGTGAACAACTTCATCTTAGCTTCAGTTATATAAAAACAATGGGACCAAGAATCCAACAAGCTTTGTATAAACGTCAAGACTATAATGAACAGATGAGTAAAAACCAACTAATTCTAAATTTGCAGATGGCAGATTTTCTCTCAAGGCTTGAAAAGTTACAGGCCCATGGGATTGTCCTTCTGCTTTGTTCAGCGGTGCAAATCCACAGCTGGAGCGCTAAGGCTTCAGGAAAGAACTGCTGGAGAGAATCCAGAGGAAGAAAGTTATCAGATCTAGAAAACATGACCTACCAGGAAAGGAATTAGGTTTGTTTAAATTTAGAGAAGACTGATGTGCGAAGATAACCACTTTCAAATAAGGAAAAGGTAACAGCAAAGCACAGAGGCAGCTCTTGGCCATTTCTACCAAGGACAGGACAAGAAGGAAAGAACTTAAGTTGCAGCAAGAAAAACGTAGGTTGGGCATCTGGAAGACCATTGTGACCCCATCAACAGTCACACACCAGAAGCAATCAGTCTGGGGTACTGGGGAACTGCTGAGGGGAGAGGTGTTGTTAACAACAGGTGACAAACGTTTCTCAGGAATGATGCAGCTATGCTTAGCCCAGTCTGCGGCAGACGAATGAACTAGACGATGCCATGAGACTCAGCAGCCAAGACACAATGTAAAACACCCCCTACAGAGGGAAAACTGCAGTGGGAGCACATCCTTGACTAGGCATGGGGGAAGCCAGATGCCCAAGAGACTTCACAGATATCCTAGTGACCAGATAGCTTTGTCAGCTGCAGAGCAGAAATCCAGGGGAAAACAGGCTTCCTACCGCTAATGCCAGTGGAGCTACATGCTCCTTCGCTCTGTGTGGTTTCCTCACACAGCTGCTGGGCACTCTGCTGCGTGAACATCACCAGCAAAACCCACCTGTGAAGTAGCTCAAGACAAGCAGCATGGAGAGGGAGAGGGCTCACTAGGCTGGGGAGAAGAGGGCTCCTTCTCCTGCTGGTGCTCTCCATGGGAGTTTGGGGAGATAAGGCTGCCTCACCCCCAGCCACCCCGTTCTCCTTCCAGATATCTGTCAAACTGCCCGACACCCCTTATCACACCCGGATTTCTCAAGCTTTTTCTGTACTGTTTAAAGTAAATATGGAATTGGTGGAAAGCTTGAATTTTGCTAGGATTTTATGTTTTCCCTGACAGAAAGTCAGTTTAACTCCCAGCTACAATAAAACCAGTGCTGCTATTGCTATCAGTACAGAATTCTTCTGCAGGTCTTCGTGACGGGTCGATTTACTCCTGAAGGAGGAAATAATCAGCAGGAGAGTCATGGCATCTCCAAGGGCATACAGAAAACTGACTGACTCTCCCTAACAGAGCACCCCTAGAAAAAATGCCAGATAGGAGCCTTCTCCCAATCTAAAGTAGCATATGGCATTGCTAAGTATTAAAAGTGGAGCTTTTGTTAAACTGTATTTTTTCCAATAAAAAACAAGCTAAAGTTTCTACTTTGCCAGTATAAGTATCTTTGCAGTGTTTATACAAATCAACCAATATGTTCAAGCCTTAAAAAATTACTTTTTTATTTAAAAACAAGTTCATACTCTGGATTCTGTAGCTGTAATATGTAAGCGTGTATGGATTTTTCTGATTCTTTGAGGTGTTCAAATGGCATTACTTTCAGGAAAACACTATATATATTCAAGCAATTTTATATATAATTTAGTTTTATGAGGAAAGGTTATAACACAGTATGAAGAATAAAAATTTAAATCATTTACAGAGCATCCAATGGCAAAATCATTAGCTTAAAATGACTTTATATTGTATTTTTGTTACAAGGTCTACTCATCAGCAATTATTGCCTCTAAGAAGATAGATCACCAGGAGAGAGAAGCAGCCCATTTCTAGGATAAAGTATTCCTTTAAAACTCAGCCGGACTGATTCAGCCATTCACTTTTGCCATTGAAATGAAATAAAAAGAGTTTTTCTCTGACTGCATGAACACTTCAGGTAAAAATTCTGATGCTGTGCTTTTTTGGTCATCAAACAGTTGCATGCAATGATGCTTCTATATACTTCCTATCATTCATATAAATTAGTTCTGTTCTCCCAGGATTAAAGTTACCATTTCTCGCTTGGGATTCAACCTGTTTGCTAACTGCAAGCTACCTACTTCAGATTTGTCTTTGGGATCTGTGGAGGAATAACATGATCAGTTAATCTACAGCTACAGAGCACCTGTGAAAAGCAGCATGGTATTTTTTTCTGAAGCAAGTGCATTACACAGTGAGTGAATTCTGGCACTACTTTCTTCCCCTCAACTACCATGCTCAGGGTATGCAGAAAAGTAGCAGGAAGACAGACGGTGTCATGCCAGTGTGTAAAGCACCAAAACCCCGTAACTTAACATCAGTAAAGTGATAGTTTCCTTCAAATATATAACTGTACCCTGCTCATCTGAGAAGATTTACGTGTGAATTTTCACAAACTATGAGGAAACTTACTGAACAAAGAATTACTTAAATCTGCAAGAGTAGGCAGCATATAGGCCTAAATGTGAAATTAGGATTATATGAACTATTTCTAAAAAGAAACCATGCATTCTCCTTGAATTGCTCACTTTTTGCTTATAGAAACAGATTACTCAGCAAAGAGTGGGCTGATGTTAATATATGGGAATTCTTTGCTTTGCAAACAACTTTCGTCTCTCTGTGCTCTTTACCCAACTGAAAAGAGTATTTCGTACCACTCTGAGGACCTAATTTATTTTTTTCCCAAACGCTGCTTTTGTTGATACATAATTATTGTTGTAAGGATGCTGAGTCATTGACTCCAACCCAATTTTCTTTTCCATTAGTTTTAATTCCATACAATTAATAAAATGGTTCATCTTCTCAGTGGGGAAACAACTGGATTCTGACTGTGACTCCACCGCACTTGCGGGCTCCGTCGGCTTTGTGCTGGCTCACCAGGATGCCTTCCACGAGCAGCTACAGCTACAAACCATCCATAACATCCAGCTAGTGCCCAGCAATACAGCGTGCAAAGTGCTTTGTAAGGGGCTACACATTACTCCTGGTCCATGGTCTGCACTGATTACCAAGTTATCACCAGGTAGGTGAATCTTAACATGCCAGTTGTGAATCCCTATCTCATTACGGTCACAGCTGTTTGAGAAACAATTCCTTCCTCATGTGATACTGAAGCAGCCACATTCATCCTAGGTGCTATCGCTCATTTATGCCCAGCTGGTTTCAATTATAAGGGTGTTCCTGGGATTCAACCCAGCTCAAATATGGCATTGTGGTGGTAACCAGCAAAGATTATTCTAAATATGACTTGGCAGTCAGTGGAATGAAGAATAGTGAGCATCGTGTCTGACTTGCTTTTGCTAATTACCAACATGAAGCAAAGGAAAGGATAAAATACTTACCAGCTCTCAGAAGGAGAAGCCATTCCTCCTGCAATTGCAGGAGGCGACTGTGCAGCAACCCAGATGCTGTGCTCTGCACCGGCAGCCGATCCTGCACCTACCGTCGTCCAACAGGGATGGCTTGTGAACAGCAACGTCTACTACCCATGTAATGCCATTGCGCGCTTACCCCAGCTGTATTCCAGCTGTGACTTTTCTATGGCCAGAACTGCTATATTGTGACGTGGGGATTATTAATATTTCACCTATTTGCCAATTATTCAGCTTTTAGAAGAATGCTCTGTGACCAAGGGGGGGGTCTGCCCACACCTGGGGGGCTCTGCTTCTAGGGCAGGTGAAATGGCTGTAACAAACACTCCCCAGCCCCAAGACCTGTAAGTAGAGGCCACAGTATGGTCCCTCAGGGCAAGGTCTGCAACCAGTGCTTTGCTTGGGGCAAGTTTACGGCACAGTTTCCCAGTTCACTGTAATCCATTCTGCTGCCAACACATGGAAACAGAAAACAAAAACTAATCTACGTAGCTATCAGGACAATGGGCTTATTTTTACATACAAGACTGGAAAAAGAGACAGAAAAAATAGATGCAGTTCTTGCTTACGTCTAACAACTGTCTATTCCTTGAATGCTTTAAGTTTAGTCACCCAATGGAGGCTGAGGCAGGGCTTCAGTCTGCACAGAGGCTCTGTGCCTTCCCAGTGACTCCACAAATTATGAACTACAGCATAAAAGCCCAAAGAAAATAGACACTGGCCCTCCTTCAGCTCCAGTGGTGTTCTGCACTCGCAGCCCAGAAGGCCAACTGTATCCTCGGCTGCATCAAAATAAGCATAGCCAGCAGGTCAAGGGAAGTGATGCTGCCCTTCTACTTTGCTCTGGGGAGACCCCACCTGGAGTACCGCATGCACCTCTGGAGTCCTCAGCACAAGAAGGATGTAGACCTGTTGGAGCGGGTCCAGAGGAGGGTCATGAAGATGATCAGAGGGCTGGAGCACCTCTCCTATGCAGACAGGCTAAGAAAGTTGGGGTTGTTCAGCCTGGAGAAGAGAAGGCTCTGGGGAGACCATATAGCGGCCTTTCAGTATCTGAAGGGGGCCTACAAAAAAGTTGGAGAGGGACTTTATACAAGGGGATGTAGTGATAGAAGAAGGGGTAATGGCTTCAAACTGCAAGAGGGTAGATTTAGAATAGGTATCAGGGAGAAATTTTTCACTATGAGAATGGTGAGGCACTGGAACGAGTTGCCCAGAGAAGTTGTGGAAGCTCCATCCCTCGAGGTGTTTAAGGCCAGGCTGGATGGGGCTTTGAGCAACCTGGTCTAGTGGGAGGCGTCCCTGTCCGTGGCAGGGGGCTTCGAACTAGATGATCTTTGAGGTCCCTTCCCACCTAAACCATTCTGTGATTCATCTCTCCATACGTGTAACTTTGGCACCTGGACCTCAATGCAGACACAACACCCCTGAATGCCTTCAGAGCAAGCCATCTTGTGCCTCTAACTGTGGTTTTGCCACTGTTTCAGTCCCATCTACCTGGGAGTACGTGAATGATGGAAACGCAGTCAATGGTTTTCATATATGCAAACCGACAATCTCTTTGTAGTTTGTAGTAACTGCCTTCCCAAAGCATCCCCGAGCATGACTACTTATTTTTTTACCCAAAAGCCAAACTGGAACTACTAATACCACATAGCAAGTATTACAAATATTAGAATTAGGTACGTCATTGATCTCTGGTGTGTTACTAGCTTCCTGCTGGGACCACATATGATTCATTGCTCACACGTATGACACACCTGGCAGCAAGTCATTCTGTCTAGATGTAGCCCTGAAACCATTCGTTCTCCCGATTCCCTAAGCCTCCCCAATTTCATTGGAGTTGCCATGTCATACAGACATATGCAAAACCAGATCCAATCCTTCATGTTCATAGCTCTCTTATTTAATTCCTGGCATATCACTAACTGGTTTTCTACTTTTTTTTTTTTTAACTTGTTTTCAGGATGAATTTTTTTCCACAATGGCTGCAAAAACGCGAGTGTTCACTCTAACAGCTCTGAGTGAGGTGGGAAAAGGGGCAGAAAACCACCTGCTTGAACAACTTCATGTAAGTTCAGTCAGGAAAGGGAAAACCAATGCTATTTGAAGGGTGGTCCAACGTCTGACTGGCTCATATGTAACATAAAACTTTCGTCTATATAAAAAATATTTTATATAATGATTTAAGTATTCTGTTAAAAAGGTACAAAAAAGGCACAGTAAAGTAAAAGGTCCATTCATTTACTCAGGTGCATTTGTTTAAACAAGAAATAGCCACAAGATTAACCCCTTCCCTATACCAAGCTGAAGAAGGACCCTTCTTTTACAAAGCAGGAGAAAGGCAAGTTTTGGACTAACAACCGCAACATCCAACTGGCCAAGACCACCTCTGGAATCCAGTGCTGGCACCTTTTTATCCTTCAATCCCACTTGTTCTCTGCTTTGCAGATGTTATACAAACACACCTTTGCGTAAGTGCAAGCACACACACACACAGGTACTTTCTCAAACATTCATTGAAAGAGTTACATTTTAGCTAAAATTCATGTTAATTAAGAAACTCTGTCAAATACCATCTATAAGCTCTGTCACTCTAAAGCTGCTACAGAAGGTTGTGAATGCCTCGTGCTCACATGAATGTGCCAGTTTGGTACCAGGCAAAACCAGGAGAAAACAGTTTTATTCTACTTCGGTGTTACTACTTGAGCTACCGCCCTGGGCTCTGATTCTGCCAACACAGAGCCATTTTATACATATGAATAATCACTCCAAGTTTAATGAAGCTCCTCACATCTCGATTAGCAATTGTTTTGGCTGGAAAAAGGCCCTGCCTATCAGCCCTGGAGGAGCCTGGAAACAGAGGAGTGATAATACTGGGAGGCTCACTTTGGGAAAGGCTGTGGTTTTCTGCTGATAGGACGCAGAATCGCAAGACAAAAAAAAAGCAGGGGTGAAATCCCAGCACCACTGCCCTCAGCAGGGCTGGGATTTAATCCCAGGTTTCTGTCCTTATTCTCACCAATTCTAAACAGAAAGGGATTTCAGAAACCAGCATGTGAGATAGGACTTGGGGTCCATGTCGACTAGTCACAACATGTCTAGTGGCTTGTCTTCATCACAAGCCAACGCTGGAAACCCCACCTTGTGTTTTTGTGTATAGAGAAAAATCAAAGCAACAATTTTGTTTGCAAGCTGTCAAATAAAAATATTTTAAGTCATTTTGTTTTCCAACTGCTAGCAGTAGTGTTATGGGCAAATTACCTGCCAAATTAAATTTTAAGTCTGAGTTGTTTATCTATGTAGTACAAAAGAAGCCTCCTGTGTAAGGAAGTGAGCATTACTAATACAGCACCTTCTATACTCCAACTTCTTCCTTCCATCTCACACTTGCCTCCAACACCTATCCTTCCACAGGTGGTGAATGCATTGGCATTGGCTTTACTTTGTCAGTACGACTGTCTCATATAGATAGTGATAGATGTATAGCTTGCATTTTGTCCATAATGGAAAATTTATTTCTGACATCTCAAATGAGATTCTCCTGAGAACTAAGGGTGCTTTTATGCAGGACTTACATCTTGTACAAGGGAACAGAAAACATTCTCCCTGCTGAGATACTGAAACAATCCCAAACTGTGGCAATCTTTAATTGCTAAACATAGTAAAACCTACAATGACTAGCTATAGCATTTTCAAAACTCAATATAATAGTCATGTACTTATTCTGCAGTTCTCTTGTAGTTATTGCCTGTTGAGGAAGCAATTTTTGTCTTAAGCTCCGACTTATGTTTCCAGTCTATTTCAACTCCTTGTTCACTGTAGTTTAATCCTGCTTCAGGAGGTGTCAATTTTCCACAAAAATAACTTTGCTGGCACCCATTACGACTGTGAATTCACTGGACGCCGGCAGAGTTAAAGAAGAGATGGTGCGGTCCAGGCAGCAGAAAACAAAACATATATAAAAACCCAAACAAAAAGCACAAGCCTAGGAACTAATCCTCATAATTCTAGTGGACTTTAAAAATCTTGAATTTAACAGAAATACCGATTTCCCAGCACACTGTCATTTCTGCCACAGCACCCCCTCCTCCCCTCCGCTCACCGTTCACAGTTTGAAGGGCAATCACCGCCTGCCTCTCACTCTGCCTGAAGAACTGCTGTCCTGCCCAAGACCTCGCTTCGTATTTCCAGCCCCGTCTGTAGGCCCAAGTGGCTCTCAGGAGCCGCCCTGATAAAGGCGTGCATGCCTTCTGGTGAGGCAGTGACTGTAATGCCAGGGTCTCCCTGGGTGGGGTGGATATGTGGGAGCAGGTCCATGCCTACCTAACCTCAGCAGACCCCTGCCATCTTCCCCAACCTGAGTTTCTGCCTCACTGCAGCTGGAGCTGTTTCTTGGAAAGGAAGCGTCCGACTCATCCCGCCCTGCACAGAGGTCTGCGCTGGGGATTTTCATTGCTGTCTGCTCGCTCATGACTGGGACTATCGTTTCCCCCAGCCATGAGTGGAAGAGCAGGTTGGGAAATGAGCACAAACAGAAAGCCTTGAAGAAAGGAGCCTGTCCAAATCAATGAGAGAAACATCCAGCCAAGGTGCTGCTCACAGAGGATCCACAGGCACATCTAAGCTGGAGGACCGGTGCTGTCACCAGGGTGATGTAAATGGCCTTACTGTAACTAATTTTACTGTATGTTTTCTCCATAAGACTCTGATCGGGTTCAAGAAGACCCGAAGCGATTGTGTTGGCCACACGTTGTATGTGCTGCTCCTGAAAAGGTGCAAGCACTGCATCATCCAGCTCGGTTCTCTGGCCAACACGGGCAGATATACCTTCCCAAAACAATGCTGTTATTTAGACTGCAAGGTCTCTGAAGGAGATAGAAGGTGGTTTCTCAATGTTTTTGACGTAGTCTTACCATCCTAATTGGGGTGTTCAGAAGACAGTTTTGTAGTAATATGAAAATATATTAAATTCTACAGATTCCCCAGGGGATGGAGAGTATGCAATAAAATTCCAGTAATGTGCTCAATGACAAAAGAAAAGTGTCTCTCCCTACAGTGGTCAAGAATACCTCGCTAAAACCAGCTGATAGTTGCACTGTCTAGTATAAATACTATGCTTCTAACACAAGCATTATTTAGTATCTGAAGCTTAGACAGTGTCAAAATCTGTTTATGAAGAACAGTTAATGCTCATGAATGCACACAGTTCTATACCAAAATGTTTTGTCAAGCTCAGAAAAAGACAAATAGACTCAATTTTTTATATTTTTCAATTACGTTAAATCACATTTGCTCTTCAAAATTACCTCGTTTTTTTCATAATGTTGTCTATATACAAAAGTTCCTTTAACTCAATGGATGCCTTTGTTGTAGGGAAAAGTCAACACTTGTAGCATGGCTTCTCCAATATGTTTCAAATTAGAGGCTAAGGGTGGTTTCATGTTGATAGCTAAGACTTCAAATTTCACAATTCAATTCACCCCCACAAAACACCATTAGAACTCTTGCACTTTGTTCTTATTAAATTCAATGTTGAAGGCTTTCCAGTCCTTGAAGGGTAGACCTCTTTTTAAGCTAGAATAATTTCTGGACTTGCACGGTAAGCAAATGTCAAAATGGCAAGTCTCTGGGAGATCTGACTGTCAATCTTGATCTATCTAGTGGTGTTTCTACTGAATCTAACACTTCAAGAAAAGGATTAGAGTGGCCTTGAATCTTCTCCTACTTAGCTACTGACTTGCTATATGATCCTTTAAACCTTCTCATGCTTTACCATTTGCCATATCCTCTTTGCTGAGAAGGTCAGTCTGGCTGTGATCCAGCGCCTTCAAAACCAAGCAGTCCTTTATCTACTTAGTGCCAGCAAAAGCCTTGGAAATCCTAGGCAAATGTATTCCATTTGAGTATTTTTGCTATTATTATTAAATGAATATGAAGAAGGAGAGAATGACCCAGGCAAAAAAGAATGACCCAGAAAGGGAATGAGCCAGGAAATGACCCAGAGAAAAGAAAGTATTTTGGCTTTCTTCCTCCGACTAGCAGTTGATTTCCTCAAATGACATTTTTTTAATTTTATTTGAAAGTATAAAAAAAAATGCTGATGAACATTACAATAGAAGTAAGCTTGGCTCTTGGTAGAGAAACATTATGACTTAGAGCCAAGGACATTTATTTTTCACATTTGAACTATTTTTTAAACAGCATTTCCTGGCTCAATGTCACTGCAACACAGATAGATATGATAGCAGATAAGTCTATGAGATTTTAGATCAACAAGAATGTTTCTTTTACAATGAATGCATTTGTAGTCACAGCTCAAAAGTGGCTTTATTTCTGCTATGCATGGAAGATGTTGTATTACATGCTGCTTTAATAATACGCTTTTATTTTTAAAACGGAATGTAATTCATATTCTCTGACACTGCAGCTGCAATTCGATAGTTGGATTTACTAACCAGGTGGATTTACAGTAACAAACTCTTCAGTTTTCTTTCCCCTCTCTAGCTCACCTTTCTGCCACCTTGATTTATTTCTGTTTCACAGCTGCACCTACCAAACGATTCCTACTCTCACTCCACACTTTTCCACCTCTTCTTGCAGCTGATCTAAACTAAAACACAACTTTTCTGGGAATGTGAAATTAAAGAATTCTCACAGCAAGAATACAATGTCCAGAACTGAAGGGAAAAATTTACCTGGGAAAAAATAAAAAAGATACGTGAAGGCTAGAGGTTCAAATTTAGAAAAGTTAAAAAATCCTCAGTTTAGATTCCACCATCAGTAGTCACAACAGCACACCAATAACTCTCCCACAGATTCTATGGAATTTATCCACCTCCAGTATTTACAGCACTAACCCCTATAAATAGTAATTGCTTGAGTTACATAAATGTAGTCCCAAGCCCCAGACATCCCGCTCTCAAAGTTGGTATTGCTGCCGTTAAAACTGGCAACAGAAAACCTTGGTAGCACAAATATGATCCAAAATACAAACCAATCCAAGTAAATAATGAAAACCAGATCAAAACAAAGCAGAGAACAAGCAAGCACTGAAGACCAACAAAATGAAATTGATAGGTAAAACAATGAAGACAACTGAGGGAGCCTGAGCCCCTTCCCCTGTAAGACCTCTCCACAGCGGTACAGAAGTGAAGCAGACCTGGGTGCGGGCACAGGGTACGCTTGAACTCTGTGGGCTCGTTCAGCCCTGTGCCCCATCCAGCGGAGAGCTTCCTCTCCATAGCGTTACACAGGGATTCAAAAAGGCAGAGCCAGGTCTGAAACTGTAGCCCTGTGTTTACGTATTAATTACTGAAAAGTTACTTAACTTCGAGCCCTATCGGAACATAATGAGCTTGGGCATTCTTAAGTCTCTCGGAAAGGGAGCTGAAGGCAAACCGTCTGGCTTGTCTTTACTTCTAAGTGGCCCTGCCCCTGGGTCTTTTTTTATAGGTACTCTAGACACTACCCATCAAAGGCAGGCTCTGACAGACTACAGTAAAATGTGCAAATTCCAATTACAGGGACTCTGCACTTCCAGTGTAGCCCAGCTGCCAACCACGCAGAGATTTGCAGTGATAACAATTATACTTAAAAGCGTCACTACACGTTTGAATGCATTTACACATTCTCCTTTTACTCTCTATTTATTATTAATGGCAACTCAACTGATATCAAGACCCCAGTGTGTTTGGCACTGTAGGTGTACAAAAGGACAGCAAGTTGTTGCTCTGAGGAGTTTACAGTCTCATTATAAATGACAGCAGATGGAGGGTGAACATTATGAGCTGTTCTGCTTTTCATCAGGAAATTTAACTCAGGTAACAATTTTTAACCAGATAGAAACAGTTACATATAAATCATGTACCACAGGCTAGACTGCAGGCATATCCTAGACAATCTTACACACTGTGGTGACAGTGGCCACTTCCAAGACAGATAACCAGGTCCCAGAAGATTCAGGGCTTTACAGGTCATCACTTCTATGGAGATTTTTCAGGAAGCAAAAGGGAAATTTAGTTTTGTTCAAGTAAGTCACACTTACACGTAAGCATGTATTTAAATCCATGTCTATTCACAAAAAAACTTAATACTTAAGCCCAGCACAAGCATCTGATGGCATTTTACATTTCCTCACATTTTTAGGTGTCATTCCTAAGTCCACCATAAATTATCTGCCTATATAACTGCATATTAATCCAGCTGAGACGTCACAGAAGTTACAGGTGACTGTTACAGACCTCCACAAAAAAGGATTTTGAAGCCATAACTGATAAAGTTTGTCCACCTGAGGACTATACTGGCCATTCACCAGGCAGCTGTGGCGTTATCGGTTTTACACACACTGAAACGTTGCACCCATCCTTGCTGTGGCGGCAGAGTCTGCAGACCTGCAGGAGAGGCACCAGGCTCTGTAGAGCTGGGTATGTCCTGTGCACTGCCATTTGAGGACCCCCTCAACAGCCATCATGTAGGAAGGCGCTGGGGGCTGGCCTGGAGATAACAACAGTATGTGGGGAACAGGTCCCATGGGAAACCCAAACATTAGGGAATAGGATACTATAATGCAGAGGCCCTTGTGGCTGTAGATTCAGAAGTGGGCCCAAGTGAGCAAGGACCCTTATACCTCCCAGACTGCAGCTGAGCCTTGCTTCTTAGGTGGCAAACACAGCTCTCATCTCATTGAGATGACTGGAGCAGGATGTCTGCATTCAGCCCTCTTGGAGGCCGTACCTCAGTACTGAAGCGCGCCAGAGACTTACAAGCTGTCCTTTATATATAAAAGATTAATGCCATGCTGAGACTTCATCTGCTGCATTTCCTACTGCTTTACAAGAAGATTAGGACTTTGACTCTGCAGACTGTCCTGCAGGACCAGAGGCTTGCTGAGCCCTTTCCTAGGGCCCTAGGAAGGCCTCTTGCGCAGAACCTCGTGCTCGCCCTTGTTTGCAAACAACCAACCCACGAGTGCAGGAGGTGCCAAGCGCCACATGTTCCACTGAAGCCAACTGGTATCACAGGGGACTCACCACTCCTCAAGGACAAGAACTGAATTTGCTAATGTGAGGTACAGCATCACAGGCACCCCTTCCCAGATTTGACAGAAAATGGATATGTAAAGTTCACATTCCCACAAGTGCTTGCAGCTGTTTAAGAAGCCAGAAGTACCTAGCACGCTACTGATTACCAGCCACGTCCATGTAGAAGAAGGGTTATTTATTGCACCACACTGTGGGAATGACTACATCAGTGAAGAGTCCTGGGCTTGAGATTCATTTTGTTCCCACTAGTAAATTCACAAACAACTCATAGAACAGGAGCAAAGGTCTTTATGGCTCCCTAATTTTCAAGGCCTCCCCCCAGGCTACCTTTGCCCACTTTCCACAGTTAAGACACCTAAGGCTACTCTGACCCTTCCCTTTGCAATCAGCACGCTATACATCAGACATTGCCAGGATTTCTTTCTCCAGAAGTACAGCTACAACACATCTGTGCCAGTTACAGATACTGCAAGGTGTAAGTTCTTTCTGGTTTTCGCTCTCTAACGCTCTCAGGTACATGAAGGTTCACACAGGAAGATCTGCAGATCACTCCAGAAGTCCCTATCTACGTGTGTCCCGCTTCCCACATTGCAGACACAGGTGGAGGAGAACCCGGGGTTCATGCACGCTGAAGCACTCCAGCTTCCCACGCTCAGCCTGCCGCACACATGCAGGCATTCACACTCAGACCTGTAGTCTTGAAGCACGGACAGGGAGTCAAGTTATTGTTCTGGAGTAATAGTACAAGTAGGGGATACACTTCACAGCACAAAAGGGTCAGAAAACCACTTTTCTACTGAAAAAAATAAAAAAAAACTACTTATGGCAGAATTGGACAATTAGTCTTTTAGAATTCAGTCTAGTCAAAAATAGCCTTTGTGCCTGATAGAGGTTCTGCAACTTGCTTTACTCCATAGCCGCAAAAAATGATAACTCAGGGAAAAACACACCATATTTCAGACTTCCCCTCTCTATCAAGAAAAGTCCTTGATAGAAGGATTCTTGTCCCAGCCAGAATCACAAGAACAATGTACAGGGACTGCAGAAACTCTCAATGTCTCAGAGTATCCTGATGATCCTCCCTCAGAGAAACCACCACGGATCAGTGAAAGAAGAAATTTGAGGAGACAGCTGAATGTCCAGATTACACTCCTTCCTAGATACCATGCAGAGAAAAAAAGTTTATACCCTTGGAAGATATAATAATAATTTGAATTATAGGTCCCTCCTCCCAGGTAATATCAGGGTTAGAAAAGTGATGTAGAAAACAGAAGCAGAAGATCTGAGAATGGCTTGAGGCTTTCCTAAAGTAAATTTATGGTAAATTTTGAAAAAATCCTCAAGCCACCCTTAAATTTTCTATTCCTTTCTTCAAATGATTTCAGATATTCTAGCAGGCCAAGGGAGAGGGCAGTGAGTACATGGGAGTTGGTGACACCAAACAAAATCAGCCGCACAGCAAATCAGCACCAGAAACAGAGGGTGAATTCTCAAGGACTAGAAGGATGTTTTCTATCTCTGACATTGCATTTGTGAACTAGAATTTCTGGGAGGCTCCTGCCTCTGCTGGAACACACGAGCTGGCTCATGGCAGTCCAGCTCATCAGCGGGACTGATCCAGAGGCAGTTTAACTTCACTTAAGCAGCTATGAGCTAAGGAGGGATTTCTCACCAAAACCGTAAAGCAGAGCTGCACAGTGGGACCTGGTGGTGCAGATTAAGGAAGCCACAAGTGGCTTCTTGTTGCCCTGCACCCTCCACTACATCAGTTAGGAGCTGGCAAAAAACCTTCCCCTCCGGCTTTCTCAGGCTTTCAGCATACTCCAAGTAGGGGAAGGGCACCTTGGCTTGCAGTATCACATGCCTGGCCTCTTCTCTCTTCTCACTCAGGTAGCGAAGCTTCTAAAGGACTACCGGCGGCAAGTTAGGGCTGACAGCATAAACTGTGTAACAGTGGGAGAATTTGGACACGAGATGTCTGTCACTAGGCGTTGTGGGTCAGGGAGAGTCAATCCTGAATGATTCCTACGAGTTTCGGTGTGAATTCAACAGATGATACAACGCTTTGGAAAAGCAGCCCAAGAAACACACAGTACCCCGCATGAATGGCCTTAGTATCGGACACACCTCCACTTAACCCAGGAAATGGCTATCGAGGCACACAGTGTTGGCACCACATGAAGGTTTTCCTTAATATGTGGACTGATTTCACAGGAATATTAAGGAACAAAGGAAAAACAAATAGATACACACATTCATGCACAGCTGGAAAATATGATGAGTTTAATCCTGCAAAGTGAAGAAAGTGTCAGATCTTGTCAGTGACTTCATACTCACAGTGAAGCACAGAATATTTAACTTCTACATCCTAGTCCAACAAAGTTGCTCTGATTTTCAGGGAGTTTGGCTTTTACAATTGGACGGACGTGATTATGAATGATTTGCATGAGGGACTTTCCCAGGCATGCTTTATAAGCTCACTAAGACTTCTGAAATTGTGTCAGTCTTTTCTGTCTCACAGTAAAACTTCAAGATTTTTTTCCCAGGGACTTGGAGCTGTGTACCCAGTATATTACTATTAAGTGAAAACCTTTTCTATAAAAAACACACCAAAATCAGTGTATCTCTATCCCTGTATCTTCTCTTTTCTCATCTTTCTAGTATCTTTCTCACACAATTTTAATGTCATAAGTTCTGCAAACAACTATTCTTTGGGCAAAAATTAGGAAATGTTCTTTCCAGGCATTTAGCACTGAATCTTTATCTGTGTCTATTAGCCCACTGAGAGTTTCACATAAATTCCAATTGCTTTTCCATTCCACTCTTTTTTCCATTCTTGAAGATGGCTGTTGCAAAAAGGACTGTAGGATTCTACTTTTTTTTTTTATTTTTATTTTTTCTGCTATATAAATTATCTATTTCTATCTGGTATTCTTTTCCTTTCAATGATTTACTTTCCTGTGAAGGAGGGGGAAGGAAAAAGCGAGTTTCAAATATGCAAGTAAATACCTAGATAACTGCAGGAATAGTCCAGTAACTGCGTACCATGACATGGAAATCAGAAATAAAAAGAACAGTATGCAGATAATAAAAACTGTCTCTTGTTAGGCACATCAGGAGACTGCTGTGACCTCAGACCTGTGGTCGCAGAAGCCAAAGTTGGTTAAAACCTGCAGAGAACATTGCAGATTCTATTTAAGATTTGCACTGAGATGACCACATTAGAAATTCTGCTATTATTTTGATTCTTGATTGATGTTTGAATGTTTAACTTAATTTTGGCTTTTGCTTTTATTTTAAATGAACATTAACTAATGGTTTCATTACAGTCTTAAGGATGGCTTTGTTTCATGTGCAAAGCAAACATTTAGTGAAGGGTGCGATTAAAGCCAAACAAGTAAATGTTTTACAGAGATAGCTTAGAAGCTAAAGCACAACAAAAAAAAGCAGTTATTAAAATGCTGAAAATCTAACTTGCATTCATAGGTGCCTGTCTTGACTCCTCCATTTTTTTTTCTTTGTTCTATTTTTTTGCTTGTAATTTTATTCAAAAACACAAAGAAATATATTGGGAGCAAAGCAATGTTTTCAGCCCCAAAACAGGTTCTGGTGCCCAGTTTTTCAAGAGGATGTTGCTAGTAGTGAGCAGGCTAAACATAGTTTACTCAAATTGCCTTCAGCAAGTGCGGCACAGTGTAAAAAGGGGGTAAGGGGAAAAACCTGCATCTTAAACTCTTAGCAACTGCTAAAACAGCAGAGCATGCTTTTACCTCAAGTGTTTACCCAATAATTCACCAGGAAGTAAATAGAAATTATAACCTCTCAAATGCACATTTATGCACAGGCATCAAGCTGTCAGAGGGAGGCAAGATCTCTAATCCACTTTGTAGAGGAAGATGCAGTCATTGTTCAAGGCGCAAAGCCACGGAGCCAAAATACGGAGAGACGCAGCAGATCTGGACTTTTCTCTGGCTGTTTTGGTCTGCCCCAAAGCAAGGGACATTTTGGCAATGCGGCACATCCCACAGCACGGGGTACATCTCCAGAGCCTGGCAGTCAACCCCAGAGAGGGGGCGAGAGGCTGGCAGGGTTTTGCCACAGGAACGCTCCCGGCACCAGGTGGTGGCTGAGCACAGGCCAGGTACCAATGCTGAGCTCAGCCATCTGTGCGGTGAAGATACACCCATTGTACGGGAGCAGCGACCCGGGTGTGATCTTTCTCTGCAAGAAAACTACCCTCAATGTAAAAAGGGCGGTTTTCTGCCAAACAGGGAAAGTAATCATCGGGAGCAAAACTGTCCAGAGCTATTTACTGCGCTTTTAAATCTAAGGGGTTTTCCTCACTCCTCAAAAGAGTTTCCAAAAAATCCTCACTGTTCCTATCTGTAAGTGACAGTTTATGGTGAGAAGGGAAAACACAGGACAGGCAGTAAATCAGCCTACTAACTCATCCAGAGTCCATTACCAAATGTTTTTCGTTACAAGTATGGCTTCACTAATTTCTACAATGCATTGTAGGCTATTTCTGGAAGCTTTAAAAATGCATGATGTTTTTGCATTTTAATACTTAACAGTATAGTTATTTCAGTTTATTAAACAAAAAAAAAGGGAGAATCTGTTTAACTGCAACTGCCTTTCATGTCACAAAAGGACTAAGCCAGTGCAAAAGCAGCCAAGCAGGAACCCTATTTAAGTCCAGCATGAAGAAAACCTTTCCAACCTCTTACACCAATTAGGATAATCTGGGTCTTTTGATGTTAAAATCCCCAAGAATCATATGGAAATCATAAAAAGCACAGTATTTAAAACAGATTCAGAATGCAGATAAAATCATTTTTCCTTCTGGGGGAAGGAGCTGGGGGCACCATCAGCTAACAAATTCTTTGTAAAGCTTATGTCACTTGTACTGTAGTGTTTGCTTTCGGCCAGTGGAGATGAGGGAGGCCATCTCTAAAAGCAGCCACTCACAAAACGGGGCACCTGGGAAGCGAAGCTGGGCCGGGCAGACACCAAGGCGAGCGGCGAGGCCAGCCCCAGGCCCTGTACCCAAGCTGCTGCCAACCAGGGGAAAGGAGACCCAACAACTACGCAACGCGATCCACTGGCCAGCTTCTGGAGTCTCAGCCCTTGGATGCTTCGGTGGGCTTAGTACTGACTTCCCTAAATGAATGGCATCCTTCGTGAACATAAACAGAAGGTACAGACATTGAAATAACATGCTTGAATCTGTGCAATGAGTTATCTTTAGCTGAAAAGCACTTAAGCCTTGATTTTTTTCTTTATACTGGACTATTTCTGAAGTATCCAAATTTCTCTAAGTGTCCTGCTTCCAAGGAAACTTGGGACAAGAATTCTGTTTGCCTTGACAATTCAAAAAAAGACCATGGGCAGGAAAGCGAGGGATGTTTTGCTGGATGCAGAATTGCAGAGCTGGAGGGATGTTTCATTTTCTTTAAATAAAATTCTGATCAACAGTATTTTGCTGTGTAATCTGACACAGCAATGAACCTTTGCCAAAACCAGAAGACATATACATGGAGAGAGAGACAGAGAAGGTAATTTTACAATGTTCTTCCAGACCGTAACATAGTATTTTCTGTAGTGGGAGAGGTTAAACACACCTTCTTCTTGTGCAATACCAAGCATCAATATAGCCTCGTTATGGAACTAGTTACACACTCCAACTACACGTGCACAAGATGTTGTACAACACGGTTCCCTAGAGGCACAGGGATGAAGAGGAAAAAAGATGGCGTGGGGGTGGGGGGCACATACACAACTCAAGAACCTTACATTGGCATTTGAATAAATTGAAAAGTAAGCAAAACTGTTCATGTTTATACAAGCAACTTGACTGTACTCTAGCAGAGGACAAGGGTATGAAACTATGTCCTTATAAAGTAACGCTCATCTTTTACTTATCTAACAAAGAGAAACACAGGAGAGGGTCAGAGGCTGCTGAAGGAAAAATATCCAAGCATTAAGGCCAGAGAAATGGAAAACAAAATTTAACAGATAGGCGTATTTGCAGATAGAGCACACAGAAAAAAAAAAAAACCTTAAACACTGCTTATTTTTCTACAAAAATACACATTAACTCTTGTTGTCAGTGGTATGCACACCTCTGTGAGAACCTGATATTTAAATTGTCAGTTTGACAACCGATAAAAATGCTATTAAATAAAGATTAGCATTACAGTTCTAGTACAGCTATAAAAAGAAAATTGGTAGTAGTGTTACATATGAATGTGAAATCAGCCTTTCTAACTAATCATCCTGATTTTCAGCTATGTGTTATGAAATTCTCATACAGATTTTGAATTTCCTTTTGTATCTTATGGTAATACTAGAACTGTAATTAATATTAATTACAACTTCCATAATTTCACAGTGCCTGAATGGCTTGCTATTCCTAGTATTTGTAGGAAACACGCCGTGCAGTTCCTGACAAATATTATTCCTTATTAGTTTTGCAGCTGAATAATATTCATGCTGTAACAGAATCCTCCTAGGACCGAAAAGTACTCTTGTGCACACGGATACACGCACAAAAACAACAACTAAAAGCTAAAAGCAAACTTGCCCAGAACTTCTGGGTCAGCTTTTGACATCACCCATAGGAATGAAATCAGACACCAACCAATGAGGCACCATGAGGCTGGCAGTACAAAATAAACAAAAGCTGGGCCCAGGGCTCTACAATGAGGGAGGGAAGTGGAAGAGACTATTGTTCCAAAAGCTTTTAAATGATGTTGCTTTATTTATTTCTTTTGACAATGTCNAAGAGCTGGGGGGGTTTCTTTCCCCTGTTGCTATTTGTTCTCTTTAACAATGTTTTGTGAGCCCTGTAAAGCGAACAGCACTATCCCAGCACGGCGTGTGGGAAGGCAGCGTTCTTCCCAGCATCTCCACAGAGGCTCAGCACCAGCGCTTGGTGCCAGATTTTCTGAAAAGCTGGGCAGGCTGGGTGCTAAGCTCTTTTCAAAATCTGACCCTTCTTTAGGTGCCTTCCAGGAAGCTGAGGTCTTTAGAAATCTGGCACCGAGTGTAGCTACTGGGCACTTGGGGAAGCTGCGGCAAGAACTGCGCGATGAAACCGCCTATCCGTGTGCCCTCCCCCAGAAGAAAAGTGTCAGCTTTTTTGGTCATTTCGCACTGCACGCTGCTGAACCTGCCCAGGCCGAAACTCCTGCGTGAGACCGTACTTACTCACACCAGCAGGCTGAGGAGGACAATGCCCCGCGCAGCATCATAGCTGCGGCGAGCGTACAGCCGATGATTCACTTCTTGGACACTCTAACCTGTCACTGAACTCAAAAGATTTAGGATTAGGCCCAGAGTTCACTAAAAGCACACATGGTGTGTTTTTTTCAAAGTTCAGCTCAGCTGAACAAAGCTAGCTGAATGACTTCAATCCTCTCAGTGCTTCCCCAAGGAAAAAAAAAAAAGCAACATATGTCTACAGTTTGGACTGGACTTGCTGTCCCTTTCCCATCTCTGTCCATGCGGCATAGTCCAGTGTATAGGGAGAAGTAAATGCATTCCAGAAGTAAAAGATAAATGCAGGGATCCTGGAGCTGTACAGGTAAAGAGTATCAGTCATCCTTACTTCTTTAATGAAATATTCTTTTTTCTACTCTTGCCAGGAAAATTAGTCCTAAGGTGCACACAAATAATTACATATTGTGGAACAGTAAATTATTACAAATGCCACAGAATTCAAGCAGCCCCAAGTCTGGGCCAGATTTTCAAATGTTTTGCAGATGTTTATGGTTTGCTGCAAAACTTTTGTCAAGTTATCCGCACAACACAGCATTTACTGAATGATTTTGGCACATGGTAATTCATTTTCTTTGCGCAGGTGTTGCATTCCAGAAATATTTTGTCTTCTTATGGAAGACTGCTGGAATTCTACTTAAAAAAATCATCATGAAAGAAACCAGATCCTCTCATCCAGGAGAGAAAAAAAAAACGCCCCCCAAATTCAGTTCATTTGCCTTTTCTTTCTTTGCAGGTAAAAAGACCAAAACCTCACAGGTAAAAAAATCTATTCAAAATACATTACAGATGCCTGGGATTTCTGCAAAACTCACAAACTGGAAACCACAGCCCACTACAGGGTGAAGCCCCAGGCCACCTCTGATAAAGATATTGGGGTATGAAGTCGCAGGTAGTGTTTCGGTGGTTAATTTTACTTACGGGAAGCTCACGGTTGGTGGGACTAGTAAGGCCTATCCCTTCATCGCAGTAGAGAGTCACACAAGGAGACTTTGTCCAGCAGGCCCCAGGCAGAGCCGCGGCGGGGACCCTACAGGCGCTCGGGCAGAGCCGGCGCAGGCAGCATCAGCATCCCCACGTGCATCCGCCGCCGTCCCCCTCAACCTCACCACAAAGGCACCACATGCACCCGCAATGCTCCCTTTTGTCGCCAGCTTTTATTCCACACTGTGTGGGGCAGGAAGCAAAACACAAAACGGGGTTGTGCAGCACATCGGACCTCTCCTTGACTGATAAGTTGCCTGGAGGTGAAGCAAAATGAAACCCTTGGGATTTAACAACTTTCCCTTTTAAGCATATGGAAATTAAACATTAAGCCCAAGAAATTTTCCAGGAGCAGATATGAATCCAGATATAATATCCCTTTGTAGATACGGAAAAATACAACTAGCTATCTTCGACTTCCTAGACACGCGAGCCACCAAGTTTTCCTTCAGGGTAGGAAAGCAAAGATGAAAATGCCAAAGGACTGTTAACCTTTAGAGACACATTTTAAGAGATAACATGACTGAACGCAGATAAATCAGAATTAAATTTAATCAACCTCCCACTCCCTAGCTACACTATCAAAGGAGAAAAATCTACAATTAGGAAAGAAACAGAAGGAAATTCAGACATCTTAAACTGAGCAAGCTCCCATCTCTGCTGTGCAACTTCCCTGATGATACTAAATACTGCAATTCCCACGTGCTGTATTACAGACTTGCTGTCTTAACAGTCCTCTTATGAGTAATCAACATTTAAATAATGTTTTGGAGTGCATATTATCTAGATTTGGCTGTTGTTCTCTCATTTACAGCAAAATGAATCTAAATTTACAATTTAAATACTTTGCATCAAATCCTTAAAGCACCCTTCTTATTCGGTGAATGGAGGTGTTAACATCTACATGGTAGCTATGACCCACTAATTCATGTGCTCCAATACAGTGGCTAAGAATATATAATCCTTTAATCTTTTGTTCTGTGACTCCACCTACAACTCCCTGGCACTAATTTACGAATACAGACCATGATGCTTCTAATGAGCAAAACATTAAAGTAAGATTGACTGCCACAGTCAGCAATCTGTTGCCAAAAATGTCATGAAACTTAGATAGGTGTGAAGGTATGAAAACAGGAATCTTAATTTTTAAGTGACAGATAAGGAGTGTTGCAGTATGAATATAAAAGCCTGTATTTAAAAGACGTTTAAATATATGTTATTAAAATACAGATCCTTCCATTGAGTGCTTTTTTCCCTTTCTAAATAAATCCATTAAGTTATGATAACCTATATTACATTTTATCTTATTCTAAACATTTTAAAAAATGTTCACATGATTTTAAGTTATATTGAAGTGGTATGTGTGTCACTATTCAATCTGTTAATTTTTCTGTAGAAAATTAAACCATTGAATGCATAGCTTTCACTGCCTAGGCATCTAAAGCAGTTTGTTCAAGCTTTACCCTGTTTTCTTCCAACGGTATTTTTTTCTGCAACAGTTACAGCAACAGTTTTCTTCATTTTGAGCTAGCTCAGTTTATAATTAGTTCATTGTAAGTTAGGAAAACAATTAGGGATTCAGAAAGCAGGAAAATTTGTTTTCCTCTTTCCATTCATGAATAAAATTGAGATGTGCAATGATAGACTACTGAAGTAGTTCAAAAAAACTTCAAGTCCTGTGTGTCCAGAAACAATCAGCACGACGCACTAGCTGTAGATATTAGATCTGTGTAACAGATCAGTTTTAAAAGCACATGTTCCAATATAAGTTTTTGCCTTGTACGCCAGATCATCAAACATAGTTAAACCTCTAAAGCAGTCTTGAAATGTCACTTTTGTGTATTTAATTGAATTCAAACAACATTTTGCTACACATGAATCACATGAGATTAAAAAGATCTATTATTTCTATTAACAAATGTGACTCATCATTTTCTAGCATAAGAACAACGTAAAAATTTAGACCATGAGTAAAAGTATGTAAGCGGTACACATGTATTTAGAGAAACCCAATTGTGTACAACAAACAGCTCTGGTTAGCAAATGATATTGACCAATAAAACTAAGCCTTTGTTTAGGAAAGTAACTGGAAAGCAAAAATGCAAAACAAGATTACACTTAATTATTTAAATCAAAGTGCTCTGCTTGTTGATTTAAATTGTGATTAATATCAGAGATTTAAATTAATCCACTTTGGATTGCATAAACATCACCTTAATAAGAGGGAGCAGTAGCTTCATCACCAAAGTCATTCAGGAAAAGTAATGTGACAGAGCGCAAAGAAGGACTGAGGGAGTTCATTAATGGATATCCTTCTGCTGCCCAAACTCTCCTGTTTCTCCCACAGAGAGAAAGCAAATGTCTGAGTGGGAGGAAGTGTTCACAGGAGTGTGCATGCATAACAACATGTACAGGTACTATGAGGTAAAATAACAATAATAATTTTTCATTAAAAGTAGGATTTCTCTCCTCAAACCTAAATAAAGTAGATTACTCATGCATTCCAATTATTCCTACTTGTTTATTACTAGGGTCCCTAGTCCATGTTCATACTTTTCCCCATTAGCAGGAACATGGAGCATCCTCCCTGTTTATCTGATACTGGCATTAATTTATGTGTCATTTAAATAGAAAGCAATACCGACTGTTAAACTGAAATGGATTTAGCTCTACACTCAGACACTCACACCCAACTCCTGTTCCAGCTTCTACCAAGTCCTGAACTCTTCATTTGTTCCTAGATAGCAGGGAGGTGAACAACACAAACCAAGCAGTACAGCTTACTGTTGAAAGAGGTCTACTCCAACTTAGCTAAAAGTCCAGTGCGTTGCCAAGGTGATCAAAATACCAGTATAATGACAATGGGGCATAAACTAAGCTACTTGACAACACAACCTACAGCATATTTACTCCAAGGGCGTTTTAATACCTTATATGAGAATATCCTCTCAAATAGTATGATTTATTTTTCAGCAGAGGTCCAATTACAATTAAAACGAACAAAAGCTGGTCACAGCCTTTCTTCTTTCTGCTTCACAGCTTGATTGGGAAGGACAAACTACTCTGGTTGGGCCCACTTCTAATAGGAAATACTTTTCTTTTTTTGATTTTACAAGAAAGTGTTTTACAATCCAGAGAGGATGAGTCATCAGAAAATCCTTGTCTAGTTGCCAAAAACCTGCCCCTCTTCATTATGAACATAAAGATAAAAGCTCTTACAGTACATTAGCTGGCATACGCCTACACAGACAGTACAAATAAATTAATTGTGCCTAGCCTCAAACATCCAAAGAGGTGTAGTAGGAGCTCAGTCCATCTTGTTTCATTAACAAATTAAACTGTAATAGAGCATCAACAATTCTCTTATGTACATGAGCTTGGCTGTTGTACAGAAAGGTTTTGCAGGTACCATGCTTTCTCAAATACATACATTGTAATTCTTCTAATATTTACGTTAGTTTGCATACACTACACAAATACCAACAAAAATGCTGGAAAAAAGATTATAAATGTTGGAATAAGCCGGTTGGCCATCCTACAAAACTATTCAGAGACTACATAGGTTTTCAGAAGCCAAGACTGGGATGGTGATGTTTACTGAAAAAGAGAATTTGGGGTATTTCGCACATGCAAAACTTACAAATTGTTTTGCATCTGACAAGGGTGGCAAGTGTATTTGGAAGCATGAGTGGACTGTTTCCGGTCTAGTACATTCAGGTTTATTGGAAAACGGCACTACTTGCAAAAAACAAGGCTATTTCATAAAAATATACACACACGTGTATTTTACAACTCAGCCGATGAGGACACAGATCAAAAGGAAAGTCACTGTATAAAGTACTTTACATGGACCAGGGGCCAGAATTACTGGAAATAATCAACATTTACCATCAAACCCCTGCTACAGATGAACTGTTTTCTTTCTGGAATGCTCACAATCTTTAGCATGAGAAAGTTATACACAACCAACTTGAAAAACAAGTTTAACTCTACTTAGCCACAAGCTAAGATTACACCCTCAAACACACCTTTCTAAGATTTCTTACGAGAGGTTTGTTTGTGCAATCCAGTTAAGGGCAATTTGTTAAAATTGCTCTGTGATTTTCTTTATCCTTTAACTGCATAATTTAAGCAACCTGCATTTTATAAGTTCAAAGAATATTTTTTTTTGTAATTACATATTTCTGTCTGTTTTTACCTCCTGAAAAATGAAAAGTTGTGAAGAAAGACGACAGAAAAAAAATAAGAGACAGATTGAGCTCAATCTATCATAGATAGCAACTTCTTAATTAATGAGAGCAGAGAGTGAGTTAACATAAAATACAAGGGTTCAAAACAATCTGCAGTCCACGTTACTGCTGCTCTCTACCTTTTTGGCCTCTAACCCCAGGGCTGGGAAAAGTCACAGCGAAAAGCACGGTGCTGGCTCCTCCAGAAGCCATGTAGTACCGCTGATACCCAAAGGCCAGCAGCTCCCACCACTCCGAAGCCTCAACAATCCCTGTACAGAGAATTTTACCCTCTGTGTTTTGGACAAGCAGGCGGTCAGGCAGTTGTTGAGACGCCTCCCCAGGTGTGGCAGGGCATTGCCACAGTGGTGATGTCCTCCTGGCTAGCTCTCAGCCGGGGACTTCCTTCCAGCTTCGTCCCTCCTTAAGTTTCACTTCGTATCTTCAACCAGAGACAATATTTTTCTTCTCTCCCTACCTCAGGAAAGCACACTGCTGTTAGCTGAGGTTGGTAGCTGTTACGTGGTATTACGCATGCTGACACAGCCTCAGCAGCTCCTGAATAAGCTCCAAACCAGTTTGCAGAGGCAGAGTTTCTCCTGAGGGGTAGAGCAGCACGTCCAAAGACAGGGATGTGCACCTTACAGCAGACTGCGGCTCACTACTCCCACTGCACATGTATGTTTTTTTCCAGAGATCAGTTTTGACAGGCACTGAGGCCAGTGCAGACATACTGGCCCGGACTCGTGACATCACCTGATTAATAAATCCAAGGAAGGTTTGGCAGCTCTGGCTACGGGCAGCCAGCCCGCGGGAGAACTGCAGTCACACATCAGATAATGCAATGCTAACTCACTGCTCTATACAGTGCTTCAATCAATAAACAACTTTCTCGCAAGCCTGCTGTACTCACCATCAGTTTATACGGCCCCTTCTGTAAGCCCCAAAGGTCCCACCAAAGCAGAGACCAAACCCTGCTGGCTGCCGTGGGAGCGTCAGAGCTCCCGCTTCTGCCCCCTGGCCAGAGGGACACGCACGGGGCAGCGAGGATGTTATCCTCACGGCAGTATCACTGTCAGGGAGGTGGCAAAGAGCCCCAAGACTGTGATTTTGCACTCACTGAAGGCCACACTTTGCCCTGGCTCCGTGGCGAAACACATAGGAGCCTCGCTGAGCCCCCTCTGCCCCACCAGAGCCAAGCCAGGCTCACGGCCTTCCAAAATGAGGCCGCTACAGGTCCTTTTTTTTTTTTTCTTCCTTTATGAACGGCGCCTCATTATTGCAGAATGATGGGAGCGCTTAATTAGCGCTATGGGTTAATCACTCTGCCTGAAGAGTTTCCCTCTCTTTCATGAATAAATGAAGCCAGCCCAGCTTCCCGTTATCCAGCTACCAGCGTCAGCTCTCATAAAGCACCGTCTTTGGCCGAAGTCAACCACAGCCATCACACAGATACGTAATGTCTGATGTGTAACTGTAGATATCCTTTCTTTTATGGGGTTAATACTTGCCCTTGGGGATAATTGTGCAGGACTTTAGATGAGAGATTTCCATAAAAGGCAGTAAGAGTCACCCAGCTAAAACCACACATAACTCAAGCTAGTTTACCCCTTTGCATTATTTAAATGTCTCCCTTTAATGTGAATGCATCAATTTAAAGGCACAGTGCTGCGGGCAGCCGGCTTTTCTCTGGCGACCAAATGTGTCTCTTCAGAATTTAAATTTGCATGCATTTCAAAAATGTGCCTATTCCTAGGCCTCCTGGCTGTCAGAAAACAAAGGCGCACATCTGTATTTCCCACTGCTGTTGGGGAACTTGCGGTGGCAGATTTACTGCACCCCTTTTACCTGGGTGTCAGGCAGGTAGGGGGTTGTGCCCTCCCTCTGAACCAGATGTAGATGCTGGAATCCGACATTCTGGCATTTCAGACCTTGACTGCTGGCGGTTCTCCTGACTCTGAATGAGCACCTGGCCACTTGGTGAGTGGATCTGGAGAGACGGAGGAGGAACCACCAGCCGCTCCAGCCCTTCCACTCTGCTTCCCTGTCCCCGGAGTACTGACTCTGGCTCATGCCTTCCTTGGAAGTGCTTCTGCTAAATCAGAATTTACACTGGTACATGCAGGTAACCAGAGACTTTTCCAAATGACTTACAGCTTGGCCTTCCATTGTAAGATTACAAATTTTTTTTCAGGTTTATTTCTAGTGTATATTTATACAAAGAACACCAGCAAGGTTCAAGTTACAGCAACTAATGAAATTTAACTACATTAATAGGGAGAGTGCCTTTTTTAAAACAATTTTGGTTTTAATGTTAAAAAAATGCAAACAGTAATATCAGTGAGGTAGAAATATAATTCTATATAATAGAATAGGTATAAGAATAGAATAGGTACAATTTCATTCGATTGCATGTTTCTTTCTCTGACTACACTTAGGAACTTGTTTCCTGGTCAAGGGGAATTTTTGAGAGTAGGAAAAAATAATTCTGTCATCCACTCAGTCCCTGAGTATCTTGTTTTTATAAGGCACAAAGGTTTTGTCAGTCAGGTTACCTAGGAGTGAAAGTTATGTCTCATAATCCGTAATTCTATTGCCCATTACACACCATCTGGTGGCACAGTCAAAGATAATCTGATTTTTGTCTTTTAAAAACATTGCATAGCTGTATCATATGGCATATGCAATATGATAAATTACTTATTTAAATGTGGTCCTTCTGTATAGTTTACAAATCCGTGGTCACTCACAGTTAACCTGAAAGCAGTTTTCAGCATGGGGGTTTTGTTTGTTATTTCAAATGTCTGAGTCCGTAGCTGAGGGTTTTATCTATTTACAGTTACACCTAAAATTGTACAATTAAATATCTAACGTCTAACCTAACCAACCTTTAAGAATTCAAAGCGTTGCGTCTACAGTGCAATAAATATGACAAAGCTGTTTCATGTCCCAAAAGCAGCAATGTCTTATTGCAGTCTTTACTAGGAAAAGCCTGGTATAATTTAATTATAGACTACTTGTTCAATGTGATGCTGCAGTTCTCAAGCATTTCAAGTAGATTCTGGGAGTCTACCCATAAAAAGCTCCTTGCAAGATAATGGTCCATCAATATATCTGCAGGTTTGCAGCAGATTTGCTTTTGTCACTTTATTTTCAGTCTCCAAAAGTAATCAAAATAGTTAGTAGGTTGCCAAAAGTTGTAACCTCACAAAATAAATCAAAAAAAGAGAATCAGTCATGCTGGGCAAAAGAAAGCTCTTACACAATTAACCTGGTGAAGGGAAATAGGCCGTTTGCTGTTGCTTAACTCCTTTGCCAAACTATTTCAGTGGCCCTTACGTTCTCCGCAAGCAAACCTTCGAACAACAGTCTCATACCCTTCTGATGCACAAGACACACCCAAAACATTTTCAAGAGGGGTGGAAAGTAATAAAAGAAGATTTCTGTGATTTGCAGTCAGGTTCTTCTGGGAAGATTACATATTTCTAGGAGACTATAATATACATGTGCATCTGTACCTCTGATACAATCACATAATCAACAGTCAAATCTAGATAGCTATTTTCCATGCAGATTTTTATTACTTTCTCTTCCTGGAATAATTAACCACTTTAGGGATTTTTTTACCTTAAGTAGTGAAGATTTAATTTTCACCTGACTCTTCAATGTCAATTCTGAAAAATTCCCATTTTTCTTGCAGGCCAGCTTTAAATCTATCACATTGCTGTGTCCTTTTTCACTGGCAGGCTGCATTTCCACCAGAGCCCTGGGCAACCCAAAGCCAAATCCCATCCCTACAATATCCTCATTTAGTGATACACCTGCATCACTCACCAGAAGTTTCCAGTCTCAGGCTTCGTTTGGGGAGAGGGAGACAGTAGCGCTCTGATGAAAGACAATTCCTTGCAGAGTTTTGTGTTGGGCGATGGCTCACCAACAGCCCAGCTGCTGGGACACCAGACCGAGCACCATGGGGAGGCAGGGAACATTTCTGAAGCCTGGCGAGCACAGAGATGGCACATGAGCCCCAGGTGCAAGGTCACAGGTGTTCCATTATGCTGCTCCTCTCTCACACACATCTGCAGAGCCCTAAAAGCACCAGACCTCATCCACAAAGAGTGGAAAGTTTGTCCCATTTCCTCAGCCCTCTAAATCCAATTGTCCCGTTCTTGCTCCCTCTGACCAGGCTGTCCAGTTGCCTATGCCTATCAGGTATGTTCTGCTACTAGAAGGGATTTGAATAAAGCATTTAAGTGTCTGGCAAGCATTTTCTTCAATGAAGACAGGCTATGAACTAGGAAATCACATTTTCAACCATGCTGCCTGCCAGAAAAGTGCACAAACTTCCAATAGCAAAGAAATGAGGTCATTTTGGTCAACTGCCAAAATCAGCACATTTCCTCTTTTGGTTCTGGATGCTGCACCTCCACGATGTGTGACAAGTTGTGAGAGGGGGGTGCAGTCTCTCAGAAAGGAAATAAAAATTAAACTGGTGGATGTTATGAAAAAAAAAAAAAAGAAAAGAAAAAGTGGGTGGGGGAGGAAAACGGAAACAAAAGAAAAAATCACGAAGCATCCTGATGTCCCATGGCCCTCCTTCTGAAGATCTATTTAACTGGAGTCCAGTATAACCTTTCTAAGAAGACGTCGATACCTTATCTTGATATTGCAGAAATGTAAAGCCTCATCCCGTTAAGAGGAATTCAAAAGGCTTGCATAAGGGATGCAGTTTTTGGTTAGAGGGCTGGATTGGAATTTAGCAGATGCGAATTAAACCCTGGTCTTGCCATTAGTTCCCTTGCCTGAGACCCTGTCTTCTGCCTGGTCTTGTGTATTTGAAAACTAAGTTTTCCTGAGCTGGGATTGTGTCTTTACAGTAGAGCAGAGTCTGGAACAGTGGACTTTGGATGCTTATTTGGGTCTCTTAATGCTAATACAGCACTGACTGAAATGACAGTAGTAGTAGTAATAAGAATAATAATAGTAATTATCTCTCAGTCTTTATTTTCAAGTTAATGTCTGCCAAAAAGCGTTAGGAGAAGTTTCTCATTGTGGCAACATATTTATGTGAGTAATTTACAAGCAGCTCATCTGAATAATTTGAATTTTTTATTAAGATTATTTTCTCATTTTCCATTGAGAAGCCTTCTTAGATACTGACTCACATTCAGCCTTGTAGGGAAAAGTGCCAAGCATTTGTTTTTCTTATGTCTCCAGTAGTTATTTCACTCCTGCATTAAACTCAGCAAAGCCAAAACTGAATAGGAACAATCTTAATTTAATTATTAAATATATTTCAAACTTCACTGTGATTTTAAAAAGATCTTTCATGTGGGGTAGTGGAAACGTGCCAAGGAAATCTAAAAAACTATATGTAATCCTCTCTCCCCACCCCTTCTTTCTTTCTGCCTCTTTCAAAAGGAGGTTAGGTGAACTCAAATCTAGCGGAGCCAGGGTGAGCTAGTTACACTTCAGGTTTGCTAGAAAAAAAAGTTACCAGGGCATAATGCCAAGCCTGCCACTTTTGAGATAAATATGACTTTCTTTCAGGACAGTTTTATGAGGGGCACAGCAAGAGGCTCATATTCTATGGCAATTCAGTTGCAGATTTAGCTATGCAGCAGCTGCCACTGCTTCATTATAAACAACAGTTCGCTCTGAAGTTCTCTTCAGAAGTTTACAAAAGGGACAGTGTATTTATCTGACGTCTGTTACAGTGGTGCAGAGATACACAGATGGCCTTTGACTCTCACCTTCTGCATCACACAGAGCCAAACCCAGTTCTACAGAAAGGGTTAGACCTTAAATTTGCCTGCTTTTTCCCTGATGACACCCCCCTCGTCTATTTGACAATCACAGCCAGCTTAATTTCCTTGGGAGGGTCAGATTGGCAGATTAACTATAGTGAGGAGAGGAAACATGTTAAGTATGAAAACATTCTCATAAGCTCTCACAGGAAAAGGATGTAGCTAACAATAAAAGAGAATACCGTGTTTCTCTGCCAAACCTTATCATATAAGCATTTCCAAAACTTACTTTTACACCAGTTAAATATTGGTAGTGCTACATCTACAGGAGGCATATTCCAAAATACCCTTCCTATATTCCCCATAGTAGGTCAGTTCTGGAAGTTTCTTTCTGAGGTAGCAATAGGCAAATGTATCACCCCCTCACTTAACTCAGGATACTACCAGAGTGCTGGGAGTTACAGAGTGAACCGTTTCATCACTGCCTAACCAGTCCCATGAACAATCCGTCAGGGAACACCTCCAAGAGCCACTCAGGCAAGGCTGTCATAGGCCACTTGCAAGCAAGCTTCATTCACCAGGTCCTCACCCCTAGTATTGATGGCCTGGCCTCCTGCCTGGCACAAATACTGTTCGCTGCGCAGTCGGAAGGCTAATTACTTAAAGTTTGTCCTTCCTCCTCCAGCGTTGTTCCCTGCACTTCTTCAGCTTTGCAAAGCTGATACGGTAAAGCCAAAAACCTGATAAAAGTATGGTCTGGGCATGGCTTTGAACTGCTTGCCTTTGCCTGGCTCAGCGGCCATATTATTTGTGGTTTCACTGAAAAGCTTCAGCTCTGACTGTTCTGGCCAAGTTTCATAGGCTTCAGTACCTTTCCAGGGAGCAAATCAGAACGAGCTTTTTGATGGCCCATCCCTAGTCCAAGCATTATTCCGAGAAACGCACCAGCCAGCAGAGACCTAATGACCTTTGCTTGCTGTCCTCAGTGCCATCAGGGCAGCTAGTTTTGACTCATTCCTCATTTTGTTCACCTGTGGACGTGTCTGCCAAACAGGCAGCACCGGTGATTTTTCCTCCACACAGGCTGCTGGAGAGACATTCACAGGCAGCCCTCGGTGTACATTCAGTGTCTAATCGGCAGAGTGGATGCCCAGGTCAACACCTGTACTCAATTTTACAAACGCAAAAGAAGAAAGAAATGGTGCTGGCAGGTCATTCTCAGACAGGGATCCAGGGGGCTCTGTAACTTGCCTTATCCTCACGGATCTGGAATTGCTGCACATGATGAAAGCAGTCTATTAACAGTTCATCATAAAACAGGCTCAGAGATTTTATGTCCTTAATTATACATAAATTGTTTTGCCTGTTTGGTGACTGTTAGTGTAGTGGGACGTCTAAATCACTGTTATTTCACCTCTAAGTAAGGATTTTTTAACTAATATTTAAATAATAATAATTAAAAAAAAGACAAGTCCTCAGCAAGAATATTTCAAAAAAGCTGTGATGATTCTGTGAGCAGCCTTAAATACTGACTTGATATTTCTTCTGGTCCTGGGATACACCAGTTTCAGCATGTTACTTCAGAGAAGAATCATTTTTTCTGCAAGGACTGAGACCTATGCATCAGTTTCACCGCTTAAAAATGGTTCTTTACATACATTTTCATAATAAAGCACTTTATAACTATTACCCAATTATTGCTTACAGCATTAAGTAACAAGGTATTATTACCCTCATTTTACAGAAGGGAACAAATCATGAAATCTGAAATACTTAGTCTGCTTTTGCGTAGGCTTTCTCATATTAATTAATTATGAGACTTAATTACACTCAATCTCACCACTCCAAGCCAATTACGGAAAATTGTAAAGCAAAGAATCAGGGAAATCTCTGTCTCAGAGACAATCACCTATACCGCCAGCACTTTCCACACAGGTATATAAAAGGACTTTGCAAATATTCACTCACACACCCAATACAACAGGATGGATTTTTCTCTGATTTTTCCCCAACTGCCCCTACACTAAAATCTGAGAAATGAACACTTCTCCCAGCTTCCCCACTCAACTCTGCCCCAGAAACCAAATGCAAATCTCTGCCCCCTGACTTGTGCCTTAATCACATGATCACCTTTCTTCCCAGAAGCAGCAAAAAAATCCCTAGGCATGTTAAAAATCACCAGATTAGAAGAGCTCTAATCCAATGACTTTAAAGATGGGTTGGTAAGAATTTGGATATGCTATATTCATATGTTGCAAAATCTTTTTCAGCTTTCTATTTATTTTGAATCTACAGCCATTTTATTTACTGAAGTTTAGTCCGCAAGGGGAATGATAAATCCTTTAAAACATCACTTTAAGAAGTTTTTTTCCACTGAAGTATCTATGAACACTTCCGCACCCTATGTTGAAACATTAATTCACAATTTCTCACAGCACTTAGCTGTAGGGATTCACAAAACGTTTCAATGCCTTCAACAGCAGCAGCATTCCAAGGAGAACCATTCTTCTATTTCCAAGTCATGGCTCTTACAAATACGGACTAAGCCAAGGCAAACTGGCCTTTTTATATTAATACCAACTGATCCTCCCATAAAAAGTGAACATCTAAAATCGGGGGAGAAAAAAGAGCAATTATCATCTTTGGCAGTTATCTAAAGAGGGTAAATCTACTTGATTAAAATTGGGGAGAGACACTGAACTGACAAATATTAATCTGAATTTTCCTTAATTTCTTTATTCTGTGTGCCAGTGAGTGAAGGCTGGTCTAAAAGACTCTTTGTGAATAAAGGTGTAAATATAAGTGGAGGAGACTCCATTCATTTATGACTTTCACTTCTTTGGAGCCAAGATTTCCCCCCAGTCTTCACAGTTATGACATTTTGTGTTCAATCTGGCCTATTCCAGCCGAATATTCAGTCTGTGCTCTGCGCAATTATGCCTTGTTTGCATCACACCATAACACGCACTGGAATCTACCAGGCAGTATATTTAAATGCTCTCTAGTTGTCTAAGTCAGCCTCACGGCACGGCAGCAGAATTACATACAATGGGTTCTGCCAGGCTGCATTCACAGGACTGTGTTTGTAAAAAGGCGGAAAATATACATTAACATTTTGACTCTTTCTTACAATCTTTCTAAATAGCCTTAAGTAAAACAGAAATACCTTGCTGGGCCTGAAAAACCAAAGAGATTGCAAGTGCAGTTAAATCAGGCACCTTTCAAATACATATTCTTCCTTATTCTGCAAACCTTTCCCTTCTTTGCCCAGCAATACCTCCATACTTCTGTTAGGCCAGGAAAGGTCAGCTACAGTGTAGAGCAGGCAGAGATAACCCAGGCATTCCAAAGAATGAGATGCTCAATTGCACATCTGAATTTCCATACCTAATGGCAGCTTTACCCCCACCCAAGTAAACTCCTAATTTTTCCCTATTCAGACAGGGAGATGCCATCCACCTCAATTTAGGCACAGAGGGTGGATGGCCAGGATCTCCCTCAGAAAGCCCTCAAAGGCACACAGCTCTGAACATACAGAGAGGAGACCTCTGAACATACAGAGAACTAGAAACTTTCTTCAGTGAGACTGACTTACCAGGCACCAAAAAATGTAGCAACAACTTAAATACCCAGTCTTCTTAATTTGGACCCCATCCGCCAAGCTTCAGAACAGACACTTGCCTTGAAGATGCAAACTATAAATTGCAAGCACAACATTGAGGCATGAACCTACATCTACCGTAGTATTGTTAAAACAAATAGCAGCACAAATTCTGCGTTAATGACAGTCATGTATTTTCCATGCTTTTAATACTAACCCCTGAGCTTAATTATTATATTTAGTGTCTAGGGCAGCAACACTTCCTACCCAGCATCTGTCATCAGTCCAGCAATTAATTGCATACCACTGACCTTCATAGAACACCATGGAAATTTTATTACTGTACAACTCAATTGCATTTCGTACAACACTGCACCATAACTATGTCTTGTTACAAAAAAATCATGTGCTTACAAAAGGGATAGTTGAGCCAACTGAACTATTTATAATTTGCAAGAATAAAAAAACATTTCACAAGGTTTGCAACATACATACAAAAAACTTTGCAGCCTTAATACAAGACAAATGTTACTAAGATTCACATTATAGACAAATGTGGAATGGAAAATATTCCCTGAAGTCATAATGGCAGGGTTACGCAGTATGCTATTTAAAAGCTATTCACCAACAACATCCTTTTCCTTTTAGCCAGAACCCTATGGTAGAAATTCAACTGAAGAAAGTCAATTAACTGAAATTGTGGTTCTACAACTGAGGAATTGGATGGGTAAGACGAAGCAGCTGAAGGAAAGGACTACACACTTCATATACTATTCAGACTAGAAGAGAGGGCTAGCAGTCACGGCCTACGCTTTCTACCTTGGAGCTAACTGCTCTGCAAGTTTGCCATTTTGAGGAGGCTACATCCTGCTTATGTCCTGCCTTAGTCTCTTCTCTTGTTTTTAAGAAAATGCTACTGCTCAGCACATTTCTTCTAAGTTCACCAGTCTCCTTGCTCCTTTCCAAACCAAAGGGTTCACAAAATAAATAATTATTGCTTGACTACTCTTAATTTCAATGTGGCACACTAATATAATGTAAGTCAGGGCAAGGAGACTTTCTCCCTGGATTCAAGGGCTGTGTCCAGGATGAAAAAACTTGTCACACCCAGGATTTCAATACTAGCTTCCAAGTTCCCAGACTCAAGTGACCCAGCAGGATGCAGCCACGAGCCTCCACACTAACACATCTGCACCAGCTGCAGACTCAGAGAAGGAAAGGGACTGGTGCAGCAGGTGACACAGGCTTTTTGGAAGGTGTACATGTGCACTGAGGAGCCTCAAGAGCTGCTGTTTTGGCAGTTTGCACTGTCCTTGTGCACTTCTGAGTCATCCTCCAAATTTCTTACTGGAGCCATTAGTAGGCAGCAGGCCAGTGAGGTGAATCACCATCCTCCAAAGTCAAAACCCAAAGAATATCAAGAGGTAACTGTGGAGTAAACCGGAGGTCACCACTAACCCTTCTTGCAAGTCAAACAAGCAAGGTATTACACTTATTTTAAAATATCGCATCTCCCGAACAATTTGTTCCATTTTCCACAAGCAATGAAAAAGTTTTCTACCATGGCAAATTCCACACATCTGAGGAAATGCAGTTAATTTCACCAAAACCCAGTTACAATTGGGTTTACGATGCCAATCCATTTTCACACCTTTTTTGGTTAAAGATTTGTAAACTATACTGCCACTGACAATAAGATCATCCAACAAACAAAACTCAGCAACAACACTTTGCTTTGAAGAATTGCCTACACCTTGAATGGATGATGTCTCCGAGGCAATTCAGAGCTATATGATGGTAGTGGTTTTGGTGTGTGTGGTTTTGTTTTTTTTTAAGAAGTTCATTCAAATTTTTCAGTTTATATCAACAATTTATTACTGCCTGTTTTCATAGATTCTTCCATTTCTACGATACAGCGAGGAAACATGAAGTGAAACTAGCTTCATTGTCATGAAAAAGGGATCTCATAATTTAATTCAGTTTGCTCCCTAATCACATATGCATGAAGAGCACAAACTAGGGAATAAAGATGTAAAGTGATGCTACAACGTACTGTGCACAATTTAAAATCTCCTTTCCTGTATAAACCTGAGTTACAATTCAGATTGGAGAGTATGCATATTATTAAGATTACTTAAAAGTTGTGGGCAAGGCTATGATTTGGAGGCAACAACCCTGCTCTGTTTGAAACTAAATTCAAAATTCCCACTGATTTTGCTGATACCTTGACTTAGATATTCTTGACGCCTGATCACAGAGCATAATAATATATATATTTTTTCTTTCCTGGAATGGCTTGCTATACATCCTGATGTAAAAAGAAGTTACAAAACGAATGCAAAGATGACAGACGAGCCTCCCCTCTCCCAGCCAGGAAAGCTTTTATTGCCATCTCTTCAACACTTTCACTTCTGCCAGAAGTCCCCTCTGCCCGCATGGCCCCTCCAGCTGTCCAAAGTGTCTCCTCCAGACAGTACTGCTGAGCAGGCGGAGCATGGATTAAACAGTATTAGATGTTCTTTCTGTCATTTTGTTTTCAGTAATTTAGAAAATGATTTTTCTTGTTGGGGATTTTCTTAAATGAGGTAAGGGAGATGTTACAGAAAAATTAAGAATCTCCAAGATCAGAATATATCAGGAGAACCGAGGATATATCAAGAATACTTAACGTGTCTCTGTGAGTATGAATATGTACACAAACACACACGCATGCACAGACACATTAAGATTAAAGTCAAGTCTTTTGGAGAAGGCCCACAAAAAAAAAATAAAAAACATGTTCAACAGGAAGAGTCTGTTTAATGTAGGATTTAAGCAAGGCTCTTTCATTTGCATAGATCACTTACAGCAACAGCAATTCATTAAATTCTCCCATAAAAATCATGCTATATTTTGTCTAAAGTGACACATTCCTTGCAGATCACAGTGCCTTTCTCATGCTGTTAATAAGATAATCTGTTACATGAGGCTTACAAATCCATTTAAATTGATTTTAATTAATGAATCAATCACTAGCCACTGATGACTTGGTCTACAGACAGCAAGCAATTCAAAGCCCCAGGCCTCTAATCCCAAACCAAAATCCACATCAGAGCAACAGGACATCTCTCTGATCGATAGTAACACAAAGATGTTCAGTTCATACACATTTCAAGTGTATGAACTTGATCAAAATGTATCTCCAGATCTTATGCATTACAATTCCCATATTCAGGACCGTTCAACTAGGAAAATAATATTAAATCATTTACATTTCTTTGCAAGGGAAATAAATGAAATCAAGCACAACTATAACCTGCTTCTAAACTTTTAGATGCTTATTCCACTTGAAGGTTTTTTGCTTTGTTCTTAAACAATTGGTTGTTTAACATTAGTAGAAAACTGCACTTCATATGGTCACAAACATGAACAATGCCTTTTACGTATGCTTTGATCCTGTGAAAATTCACTGCTATTCTCCGCTGCTAAAGCACTTAGATTTTCCCTTGAACAGAAAACAAGAAAGAAGAAAGATTTCTGTCCCAAAAGCAGCATGCAGAAGCAGCATGAAGAACATCCTTGTTATTTCAGTAAGTTAATTATTGCAATTATTGTTATTACAAGAAGTTAATTACAATGCAGTAAGTCAAATCCACAATAGGTGGTGTGATGCTGAACACTGCAATCCCTAAAGCATCAGCATCTGGCTCCCCATAGCAGAGGGGACACACCTGTGTGAGGCGGCTTCTCCCATGTACACAAACAGCTGGTGCTCCAGCACAGCATCTGTGAATAAAGCACCACTTCAGCTGGCCAAGAGAAAGGAAGAAATGATGCACGCCTCCCCGGGAGCCTCCTTCCTGGATGTAAGCATCTAGTCCTTCTTTCAAAGGCCACTCCTTTGTCTTAAAACACGACAGGGAAGGAAGGGTGAGACAAGCCAGCTTGCCTCCAAAACAGCCTCGCTGTTTATACAGCTACACTGCGCTAAGCCCAAGCCACTCTGCTCACATGATGCTCTGCACTGCACGAGCTTTGACGGCACAGATCTCTGCTTGTCTGGGACACGACTGCGCTGAGCTCCCCCGCCTGAGGTAGACCTGCCTCCAGAAGCAGAGCAGCAGGTATTTGGGGAAGCCTAGCATTAAAAAACGAGATGTCTACAAACTTCCTGTAACAGAGGACTTGGTGCTGTCAGAATTACAATTATGGACCAGTTACCCTGTTTACATTTTTTTAAATGCTATCTGCACCTTCATGGCTCAATAGCATCCCATTAAATATTGTAAGGGAAATCCAGGTCCCCCCCAAACAACAAAGCAGCTTGCTTGGGTGCTTGCTGCCACACTGAAAGTCCCAGCAACCCACCTCAGGCACGGCTCCATTATGACATAACACATCCAGTGGCCTGTCCCTGCATGGATGCCACCAGCCCTACCGTGACAATAAAGAGCAGTTGGCATGGGCCATCGGAAAAGCGCTCATGAAAACTGGGCTGACGCAAACCTGTCAACCAGGAGAGAAGAGTCTCTTCCTCTCCCTCAAGGGCAATCTCACCCGTAACTCAAAACTGGCCCTCAAAGGCTCTGGTCATTGCATGAGCAAGGGATTGACCACCTCCGGGTCTTTCCCACAGGCATGGAATTGCACGGACCAGAGGGAGGAGGTGGGAAAAGTCTCTATTACAGATATGAGTCTCCACATGAGAAGGATCTCGGCACTCGGCTGCCTTCAAGGTGGTCTGCGTTCCCTCCTTTTTCCCCAGCCCAATCCTCTTCCCTACTGCCTGACAAACACAAGACTCAGGAAGCGCCATGCTGGACACCAGTATGGGATCACCTATGTCAGCCATTTGGCTCCAACACACTACAAGTAGCCATTAGTTACACTGAGATCAATTTACCAACACTGAACAGCACCAGCTAAGAAATAATCCAACTTGCAGGTTGCTTTATTAAAGCAATTTCACATATTATCTAATACAAAAGCTGTTGTTGCCTAATGTGCAATAACCATTCTGCCTGTTTAAATGAAGAGCTCTGTATTTGTTTTTAATCAATACTGCATATACAGTTTAACCAATGCTGTCAAAAGTAGCTTTTTAATGCAGTGTCTCACTAATTTATTGCTCTCAATACTTGTGTTCTTCCCAGTTTGTTATGAACAAACGATTTTTTTGAGGGAAGAACAAAAATAATAATTAAAGAAGGCAGGTTTGGCTTTCGTGTGCTGCTAATTAATCAGAGAGTTAAATTAACCAAATAATAAGTACAAGATACCAAACTATCTTTCATTTGAGAAAAACATAAAGGGCTGAATACTTTCCAGGTGTAAACACATTAAGATCAACATTGTACCAAGCCTGCGTCTGGCCCAGTTAGCTCAAAAAGGTAAATAGTGGATCCTCTTGCACAGATTTTGTAGCGTACAGGCACTCCATGTTTAGAGACAGATTCTGCAGCCAACAATGCTCCACTGACATAGAGACAATCAATGTGGCCTTGATTATGAGGAGGCAAACAGTTCTCACTACGAAAAAGGAGACTGAAAAACAAATTGTGTTTTTATTTTGCAAGTTCCATGTTTGGGTTGGGTTTTTTTCAAGCCCTTTTGGAGCACCGAAACAGAATAAAAATAGTTTGTTACACAAGCATAAAACAAAGTAACTGCTAAATAAACATTTTAAATTTACTCCTATGTGTTCTGTTCTCATTCCCATTACTCTTCAGGAGTGAAATATCTTCCCGTTTTCCGGTAAACTGATTAGATGGGTTTTGTCCAAAAATTGTGCCATAATGTGTTCCTTCTATTTCATATTCTGAATATCACTGCTGGAAAATGTACTGCAGCACAAAACATAGTATATGCCAATATGTCCTGACATTCAAATCAAGACCACAAATTATAAACAGTTTCAGCAAATTGACTTGAGTGCCTTTGTTCCTCAGACATACATCTTCCTATTGCTTACAAAAGCAGCATATACTAACCACTAACACTGCTATAGCCAGTACTGGGAAAGGAAGTTATTGAAGCCTGGATTTCCTGCTTTCAGTCGTAGCCAAGAACTGTGAGGCTTGTAGTGGTTTCAGGAACTGACTCATCTAATGATTCATGGATAAGATACTGGTTTTAATATATTTCTGATCATAAGACCCAAACTTCAAAAACAGTGATGCTTAATTTTTATTTTAAAGAAAAAAGAAGTACATAAATCAAGTAAACAAATATTGTCATGGGACACACTGGCTAATAATTATGTGTTTTACAGTGCACTCTGTTTAAAAAAAAAATAGTATGCTAAACTTCCTGGAAATTCATTTCAAGACAATGCTGACAATTAATTCAAAATCCATGGTCAAAAACCCGAGTACTTTTCTTGCAATCCTGATACCGCTGAAATTCAAGTGGAGGACAGGTAAGATATCAATCGCAGTTTGGGGTATACCCTTAGGTACACATATATCTACTGCTACATATTAATCAATGAATCCTAGAGCTACTATTGTTAACGCACGTGGTTTCTTTGGCTGTGTATGAAAATTATCATGAAAAGATTGGCTGGTAGCACTACATTTGGGTGTTGGAAACAACAGAAAAGTTTTGTTTCAGGAGTGACTGGAGCAGCAGAGGTCAATCTTAAAGCAATGACTAACACTGGATCTTAAGCACTCACCGACACATGCATTTTGTGCTAATTCAGAAACCAAAACCAGCCTTTTTTATGCAGTTAGTTCTTCCAGAGGGAAGCATGCCCTCCAGTGCATCAAAATGCTTTTTGCCCGCAACACAAATCTCATCAGTATGCTGTAACTTGAACTGCCAGGCTCTTGCACCTAAAAAAATAGCTTGTGATGGAAGCTTAATTCTGCTAGGCTCATGTATGGAAAAGTACTGGTTTACTTTTTAATTTTTGAACGGCAAGCTGCAGCTACTCACACGCGATGTACAGTGTTGCGGGGAGGGAGGGGGATGTTAGCATTTCTGTATTTCACCATGTGCACAACTAGCACAAAAAAAGAAAACAAAATGCATGTTGCTTGGAGAAAAAAAAAAAACACAGCAGTTAAAACAGTTGACAAGAAAAGGCCAAAGTGCGCTCAGTGGCTGGCAGTCATTTTATGGCTATAGTCCTACAGCAGATTTACTTAGATGACGTCAGTGGCTCCAATCCAGCTTTTCTTTGGTAGCATTTACCACTTGCCTCTTGAAGCCTCCACTATGCTACAGAGCAGTAGACCATAATCAAAATTCCCTTTGTGAAATAGAGTTTACCTCAGGGCACAGAGGCATTGCTAGCTGAATTGCAGGCTCTTCACCCTGTACTGCATGCCCAGAAATAAATAACCTACAATACTGTACTTTCCTTAATACAGAAGAACCATTAAAAGCAGCCTGCTACCTAAAAAAGGGTTCTTTAATTTGTTTCCAAAATCTCAGAGGCCAGAATATTAGTTAATTTTCCAAGCAACCAAGAACTATGATAATTCTACTACCCTTTGGACTTCTTTGTATTGTTTTTAGAGATTTGGGGAGATAAAGTTATTTGTGGGTCATTGTTTCACCAACAAAAAAAAAAAAATATTACTAATGCTAGAGGCTAAAGTGAATTGCTATAGGAAGCTGCATATTTTAAAATTGTCTTTCAAACGTGCCCATTCAACTGCTTATCTACAACTGGTCAGTAAGCATATAGTAAATATGCCAAGAAGCAGAGCAAGAAGTTATTATACATAAATAAGAATCCATTTAAAGAGAAAAATGCACATTATTTGGAGCTATGGATTTCCTGTCACAAAACAATGACTGGAACCAATGAAGCACTAGTAAAGCCAATCAAGCAGATACCAAATCAACTAAAACTTCACAGGCTCTGAAGTTTAACTAAAAAATCCCAAACACCCAAACCCCACCACCATATGACAGATGCATCTTACTGTACTAAATAAACATAGATGTGTTATGTTTTAATGGCTCAATCAGTCCAAAGACAACCATATTCATTATGGATGATAACTAGATACATTAGTGGGCCGAAAATTGCCTCTCTCAGTTAAGCACTCAGAAATTACTTGTAGGGAAGATGCACACATGCCTCACGGAGAACTGGAAGTCTCAGTACTTCTCCTTTCCCAGCCTTTTCGTTTACCTTCCCCCCAATCACACGAGAATGAGAGATCACAGGTCTAATCTGCAATGGCCTGAAGACAAAAAAAAAAAAAAAAAAATTATCATCCAACTGCATGAGTCACACCACGCACCTGAACTCTAAATGTGAATTTAAAACAGATTTCAAATTTGAGGTCACCCTCAAACCAGCTCTACGTGGACAGACACGAGCATTTCATGTCCCCGCAGAGAAACTAAAAGCCTCTGGTAGCAGCCTTAGATGCCAAGCCAAGGGCAGGAAACCTTTCTCGTTTTCTGTAGGTGTCCATGTCAACTCAGGCACAGCAGTGAGGTAGGAGCATCACCTCTCACTTCACTGCCCGCCTGGTTGGCCCCTAGGTGCTCTGACAGCTCCTGCATTTTTCCATGCAGTTCATCTGGGTGGACTTCAGTTGGGCATTAAAGAATGGCCGCTGTTCTGGACTGTCATATTACTCTGTTCCAAAGGGACAGGAGAAAAATTTTCTTCTCTTTGACCTCCTTTCATTACTAAAAAAAAGTGGTGTCAGCAAACAGATTTAGGAGATGATCATAAATTTCTTTGACAGAGAATCTGGTCCTTTTATTGGTCATTAAGGATCCCGGCCATGAAAGGCATTGTACAAGCACAAGCAGTCCTTTCTTCCCAAGAGCCAGGGCAAGGAAGGAGTGGAAGCAGTGCAGCAACTGGGATGGGCAAAGAGACCCAACAGCGAGACCATGTCTGTGAGCAGCAGCAGAAGAGATAGGAAAAGGAGGATCTGGCAAGATGGATAGCAAAAGGAGGGAAACAAAAAGCCACCATGATCCAAAGGAAGGAGAGCCTAATCAAGTGCTGCCCAAGAGCAAGTAAGGGCATACCCGAGGAAAGAGGAGGGTCCAGGCAACCAGAGACAGATGCGGTGCCCTGTAAGGAACAGGGGGACAGAGCTTGTAGGGAAGAAGACACAGAGGAATGTGCTGCAAGGTCAGAGAGCAACGCGGACAGATGCGCCCCTAAGGACTTCACTGCAGCATTGAATGGAAGACTGTATTTATGGTTTGAGACTTTTTTTGCAACAAAATAATTACAGCCAAAGAAAGGCAGGGTAGGGGGAGATGAAGGAACTTCCATTGAAATCTTCAAGTCTTCTACAAGCCTTTCAGCAGATTGTGGAAAAAGCAGAAATAAAAAAAATAAAAATCTTCAAAGACCAGTAGACACCAGATATGGGGACACAATTGGTTTTAAAGGTTAATATTTTTTAAAGGTAAAATCGGGGATGTGGAAAATGAAACTGTTTACAGAGTTTTGCTTTTTATTTTAAACTGTAAACCAGCTTCAGGACAAAAAGCGTGTACGCATGGTGGTGGTAGGTTAAATATGAATAAAACTTCCTTTCTCCCTTTAATTAATGTCTCCAAACATTACATATTTTAATTGAGATACACATAACAGAGGCTTTAATCCACTAAACCTTTATGAATTTACCTTTTCTTCCAAAGTCTGTTCTGACATTTTCTCCCCTCAAAACCAAAATGTCATTCCTGAATTATAATCTCCCAACAGAAAGACAACCACGTAAAAAAAAATAAAAAACCATGCCAGCTAATTCCAAAAATAAGCACCATTGTTCACAGCAACATGAGGTGAATGAACGGCGAGAGATTCCACCAAGGGAATAACTGTGATGTCTATAATGTTAAGGAATAATTTGGCACCAAAAATACCCAAGGCCATACTGGTTGGCGATTCAAACATGAAGCATATCAAAACGCTACTGATAAGCTAAATTAACAGATAGCTTATCTGAAGCATATACTAGCCATATGGTGCCACAACTTCTGTTGCCTGTTGCTGGCATAACAATAGGCTACTGCAGTCTTAGACTGGAAGCACTATTTGACAAACTGTCAACAGC
>VZSZ01010714.1:547099-651354 GCA_013398815.1 Ibidorhyncha struthersii | reverse complement strand
GCCCGGCGGGAGGGGAGAGGGGAAGGGGGAGCCCGGGGCACCGCGCCGCCCCGCCGCGGGGACGGGGGGTGGCGGCACCCCGGGCTGCCGTGCCCCGAACACGGGGGTCCCGTGCGACGGGGGTCTGCAGCGCTTTGCGAAGGGCTTGCAACGGGGGTGGGCGATGGGGGTCTGCGACAGGGATTGCCGTGCTTGGCGAGAGAGTTGCAAAGTACGGGGTCGCAAGAGGGGTCTGCGGTGGGCCACAGGAGCTGGCCGGGCCCTGGGGAGGGGGAGGCTGCCCCGGGGAGCCCAGCTTACCCCCATACACGTCCAACCCCTGGGTGCACCGCAGAGCCCTGTGCAAACCAACCCCTGCCCGTCCCTAGGAAATGCAGGCCCGTGCCCAGGCGGCCGCCGGCAGCACCCCAAGGCCCAACGGAGTCCCGGAACACGGGGTGAGCGGGCAGGCTTAGTGTACATCACACCCCAGATCCACGTGGGCGTAGCATGGGCCGGGGTCCACAGTCTTCGCCCTGAATCTAGGTCACGACCTTTCTCACAAAACTGGCACCAGCTTCAGATTTCACAATGCAAGTTTTTCACCGCTCCGGTTGTGAGCCTAAGTGTCGTTAGACTGTCTTTACCCTTCTTGTACCGGTGCAACCCATCCCCCAGAATCGCTCCCTAAGCATTATCGCTACCTTATAGAAATAATCCCAGGGCAGGCACGGCTGTTGTGCCTGTGAAAATTTGTATTTGCATAAGCGGAACGGATAACTGGACACCACAGTGGCTGTTTGTGATATAAATTGCCTATTTTGATGTGCAAACATACTTTTCTATCTACCTTTGAAAGTTTGCACAGCAGGACTATCACTTTTGGACATGTCAGGAAAATCACATTACAATCTTAGAGGAACTACATGTTGATGTCATCAGACAGCATTAACATGTTCACATGGCATGTAACTTCACGACATGCTGGTGGAAGTCACAATAAATGCCCTGTATGTTACTTGTGTATGACATTAAGAGAAGATGCTGAGCACGTCTCTCTGTGAATACCAGAAACATGCTCGTCCTGGTGCTTTCCCGGTACCAATCTTGTCAGCCAGCCATGCTGATTACATCCACCATTTTAACCTGTGACTGACCCAGGAGCCTCCTGAAAACGAGTCCCTTAAAGCTCACGTTGCAGTTCACACAGAGGCTGCGCCTGTTTTTTACCTTTGTGGCCCAGGCACCGTGTATGTATGATAGGCAGCGCAAGCAGAAGATGCAATCACACGAATGATACTGACTGAAATCTACTAAAACTCAATCCTACAGACATGGTATGCAACAAGTCACAATATCAAATGGAGCCGAAGTTTGAGCAGGTGTTGGTGAACGGGTTGGGAGAATGCAAAAAGGAACATATTTTATGTTATTTTTACCCCACACCATTCCACACTGGCTGAAAAATTTCTTCTCCAAAGTAGGCTACAAGGAACCCCTTCACACACATACACAGAATTTCTTTTCTCTTCCCCTCCTCCTCTCCAAATAGCTCTAGTAATATGGTCTAATAAGTGTCTAAGTGCCTGCACAATTTGTAAAATTCCATCACTTTGCAGACTTCTATACAAAAGCCGTAGTCTCTTGAGTGTACCAGAAGTTTACCAACACTTTTCCAAAGCTGAAACAGAAAAACAGGAAAAAACATTGCCCCCTAACCCCTTCACTAGACCTACACTCACTCCACTATGTTCACCGCATGCACAGAAATGTGAAACGACTTTAAATGAACGGGATATTTTTTTCCCATAAGGCTTGCAGAGAAAGTACCAAGAACACTGGCTCTAACTTCTATGCCTGCGCAGGGCTCAAAAGGTATCATAGCTCTGTACACATGGAGGGAGAATAGCAGATTTTTGAGCAATGCATAAGTAGAGTTTGAAAAGTTCTTACCTATAGCAGCTCTCACAAGTGAAAAATGTGCAGGATTATGGTCTCCTAGTAGAAAAGAAGAAAAGGGGTTTATTTCTATGTCCATGGTTGTGAATGAACATGAATCAAACTTAAACCAGCTGTTTGCCCGTGCCCACAGACAGACGGTTCAGTACCTCTTTTGCCATTCAGAACTCTTTCAAGAAGAATAATTAAATTTACCTGATGCCTGCGCATTTTTCTGTTAACTGTGAGCAGCCAGGAAAGCTCACAAAATTCTGATTATTTCTCAGGTTCTGAAGCTTTGTACATTAATGTTCTCCACAGGCAGTGAGGTCTCAGAAACAAATGCTTGGGGCAGACTGGAGGTCTTCCATTAGCACAATGTAAAAGTCCATCCACAATCCACAGTTTCCAACTCAAGGCCGAGTCCTGACAATATCTTGCTCACAGGCAACTACACCAATTAAACTACCAAAACTGAGGCCAAGATGAACAGCAAACTTGTATGGTGACTAAATCTTGCACTTGCTGAGCATAGGTCTGTGGGCCAGCGAGCTCCAGATAAAACCAATCACCTCTGAACACTGAGGCAGGGAAACTCTAACAAGTATTGATCTTTCTGGCCTCATGGCTCATATATCCTGTAGGTTGTCACGTTGTCATGTCATGCCATACCATATTGGCAGTCACATCAAAAAATACGTACCTGGAATCCCAATGGTTTTCTGACAGAAAAGAAATGCATGCTGGGGAGAGAGAGGTCTGTGCGTTTTAACAGAAGGTGAGGATGAGGAAAGATGATGTCAGTATTGTCCAGCCTGTTAGTCCAGCCACTGTCGTCACGCAAGGGTAAGCTTCTTTGGAGGCCCTGTAGATGAGGAAGGAAGGTACATTGGAGGCACTTTCATACAGAGAACTTGCTCTGAGGAACTGCCTGCCCTGTGTCTACTGATGAATGGCTTCTTCAGGCACACAGGTGTGCTGAGAATTACAAAAGCTGAAGAAAACAAAGGGACACTGGGACAAGCCCAGACAGGGGCATTTCCTGGGGAAAAAAATGCTTATCGCAGCTAGAAAGGACACATGCAAGTGGGAAATATGGGAAAATATATTAAGAAAGAGAAAGAATGAGATTCAAGAGATGGACACCAATAAAAAGACTTCAGGGAGAGAGACCGGGGAAAGAGACACAGAAAAGAGGGGAGAAGGGAGAGTGAGGGAAATGTTTGTGACTATAGAAGGCAGGCACGAAGAACAAAAAGAAAGTTAAAAAGGGGGGACAAAAATGTAGAAAGGGAAACCTGCAGAAGAAAATGAATCAATGGGGCAGAAAGAACAGCTGAAGGGAAACCAGCTGGGAGAGCAAGGGAGACCGAAGTTTGTGAGAAGCAAAGCAGGAAGTAGTAGGAACAGGAGAGGGCAGTGGGAAAAGGCAATTAGCTTAACAATGAAAGGAGTGAGGTAAGGAAGGATAGAAAAAACAAGCAAAAGAATATACTATTAGAGATCAAAGGTCTGTAGTACTATCAAGTCTTGCGTTTGTCAGTAAAATATTATTTTGAGTGCAAGCCCTATTGAGACTGGGGCAGAGGCAAGTGTGAGCATACTTGAAGATAAGATGGAGGGTGGATTGTGGTTTACATATAGGAACCACTTTTGTCATCATTAATGATACCATTGATAATAGGGGGCATTAGGGAGCCTAACAGAAGAGTTGTAGTTCCCTTCCCCTTTGCCGTTAGCTGTGCCAGGTACAGGGCACATAACTTACATGTTTCATCCCAGCTGCCCAAAGACAGATGATGCTTTTAAGTGTCCAAGACATGAAATGGTACCCAAAGACACCATGTTAACAGAATTCCTATCTTAGTCTAGGAATAAGTAAACCCTCATCTGCCTAGAGAGTATTGGCAGACGAAAACAAGATGGTCTTCGCAAATTCTATATCCAGAGCCCGTTTTGGACTTGGAATGAACCTCAAAGCTCAAAAATGCTTGGATCCAGCATTTTGGTTACAAGCACTGAAAGAATTTTAGAACTTTGTATTTTAATTGCAGTTCAGATTAGGAAAACCGCTAATCTCAGGAAATGCTTAAAAGCAGTATGTAGATTAGGGTTAATCCATAGTGTGCAAAGAATTAACTACCCAAATCAATGTGCTGTTGAACATGCCAACAAAAATACTATGGGGAAGCTGTAATGTAATGGAACAGAGCTCTCCATATTATAAATCTAGTTGCTGAGCTTTGTAAAGCAGCAGACAGTGTAAAGAATGAAAACAAATAACAGTTTAATAATGAATTACAATAATTGAATTGAGAGGAAGCCAGGGCATGAACCACGGCCTCAGAGCCCAACTGAGTTAAAATAGTACAGAGAGTGGAAATATATAATTTCAGACAATTCTGGTTGCTTATTTCTAAAGGTGAACTGAGAGGTTTTTAAAATTATACGACCAGAGTCCAGGGCTGTGTATTTCTCCCATTGATGAAATCACTAACATCAAAATGGTGTGGCCCTTGTCCTGCTTTAGAGCAAACAATGTAAGCACAGCAGCCTATTCCTTCTACTGATAGCAATAATTCTTAGCACCAGTGATTGAAACAAATTACTGTGGAAACCACTTGGGTGGTTGGCCTTTTAAAAAATATTTTGCACTACAAATTTTGTTGTGTTACCATCATTTTCTGCTGGGGGGAAAAAGGAGAACAAAATTCCTATTCAAATTCCCCAAGAATCTCTTTTCTTTGCTTCATCAAAATTTCAGGTTTCTGAGCACTTCTCAGCCTGCTTAATATAAACGGCGTATTTTACTCCCTCCCTTCACTTTGGCCCAGATTTCTATTGGTATTTAGATGCTTGAAGTTAGGTGTAGGTATTTATAATCCTCTTCCCTACCTAAGTGCCTAATTTCCTTTGATTTAAATGCTTTTTAGCAATAAAAATAACAATAACAATAATAATAAAAGACACCTTAATGTTTATCTTAACCACCTAAGTACCGTTAGAGGCTTCCTTTGGATCATGCTAAAAATCTGCATCCAAGGAATATTTCAAAGAACTTAAAAGCACCATCTGCTGTGAGATTTGGCATACAAGATCATTGACAAGCATTCATTTATCGTACCAAAATGACTCCACAGGTAACTTCTACAGGGAGAGGCAGGGGCCAGACTTTCTTCTTTCGAAAATTAGTTATTTCTAAAGTAGGCCTTTTCCAGTCACCGAGAAGGACACACAAACAGCGTTCCTGGTGTCAGTTTGTCCCAGCACACCCCTGTGGCAGCCCGGCCGGCTCTCCGCCACCGGCCTCCACCTGGGAGGCTGTGGCCTGTCCCTTCATGGGCAGGCCTTGCCTTTGTCCCCTGTAACGCTGCTGCTTCCAAATCAGCCCGTGGCCACCTTGACACCACCACCGAGGCAACGGGCCCCACACAGCTGGCTCCCTGTTAGGCCTGGCCTGGGCATCTGTCCACACCATTTGTAAGGAAAGAAGCATGTTGTGGGATGGTAAAGTCATTAACCAACCTGGCAGCCAAATTTCGAAGAGCAGCAGCAAACATGGGAGTCGTTATACCACCGTAACACAAGAAATGGAGGACATTTCACTAGAGAAAGTGCCAGGCCGCTTCACCAGTGATGGCGACTCCTTCTGCAATAAGACAAATTCCGCTTTCACAATCGACTTTGCTGAGACCGCAGAAGGTGTGAATCAGTGCAGCATTTGGCCCTATCTGTTTATAAACAACTTTGGGCGTAAGCAGGCACTTGGGTGACATGGAACCACCGGCAAAAAGCTGAGCTGTGTCTCCCGCTGAGGCTCCTCAGGCCCAGGTCGGGAGTTAGGAGGCTGCTTCCCCTGTCGCACCAAGGCAGCGTGCATCGGCTCCCCTGGCTGCTGTTTCACCTAAGCCCTGGAAAGCCACATGCTAAGGGGGAATTTGCCAGATATTCGGAAAGGCTACCAAAAAACAGTGAACCACGAGTGACGGTGTCTAAAGTAAATACAAACTGTCCCAGACAAGGGAGAATTGTTTAACGCTCCTTATCCGTACAGAGTCCAAAGTACCATTGGAAGTTCTGGTCAATACAAAACCTTACTTCATCTGAAGTGGAAGGGATACCCTGTATACGACCAAGGCAGGTAGGACAGATTGTACACTGAAGGCTCAATTAGAATATAGTTACCCTTATTTTACACTGATTTTTTTTGTTTCTCCATTCATAATGCAGGTAGAACCACACATGGTAAATAAAATGGGGAGAAAACCAAAGTGAAAAGCCTGAGGTCTGCAGAGGTGTTAAGGGTGATGTTGCTAAAAAAAGGAAAAAAGTCAGAAGAGGTACATCCTCTTGTCACACTCCCTTCTATGTCGTCTGCATAATGAGACCTGCAAAAAGTAGCTGAGTTCCTCTTGCCTCATTATTTTCTCAGTGCATATTCTTCTGGTATAATGCAGAAACTTTTTCCAGCCACCTGCAAAGCTCAGGGTTTGCTCAGGACAGAACTGGGAAGCTGAGAGAGCACAGCACTATTTCTGAGGCAATTCAAACCTGGCAGGATTCAGTCTTTCTACTTTTGAAAGGGGGAAGCGGGAGAGGAGAGGCAAAGGAAAGGGACTCTTAGAAGAATATATTGCTGTTTCCTGTTAAACTTGACTATTTGGATGTTCAAATGAGTATAAAAGGAAATCTAAAGAGAGGTAGTGCATTCCTCACTGCAACTAATCCTTGAAGGCTGGGCTTACATGGCTTTTTGGTAGGAAAATTACAAAGAGTAATTTGCAGTTGGTTGGGTAACAAAAGAAGACAAAATGACCTAAAGCTGCTGGGAAATCATAATGGTGTATGGGTATGTAGTTAGATGGACTCAGTTCACGCGGATGAGAACTACTGAATCAAGTTTCTGGAATGGCGATTACAGAATTTGTAGTAGTAAATATCACCATGTAAATCCTGACCTTTCCTCATCTTTCCCAGGGGGAACCACAAATACTTTTCATCTAGCCGGTACTTAGGAAGACAGTTTTGGAAACAGGAAAAAGAAAAGTCATCTGAAGATGTAGGAGCCACAGACGCTATCTGGTGCTCTAATCTGTCAGAATAGGTCCTCACCTTTAATTTTAATATTGGACTGTCTCTTCTCTCACTGCTTTTTCTCTGTCATGTTCCAGTAATGACAAAGAGTAACTGAACTGATAGTGTTACTTGAAATTAAAACAACTGTTTAATGCTCTTAAAATTCAGAGTTTTGCAGCTTTGCAAGCTCCAGTGGATGGACTGGCTGCTGTGAAGCTTAATACTGACTACAAATGCTCTCTTTGTTCTGGCTTTTCTGCTCATATGCTCATGATGCAATACAGCCCATAGAGAGGCAGTCAGGACACATCATTGCCATGGAAATGGAGGACCACCTCAAACAGGTATCCTGCAGGAAGAGCAATGCCTCCCAAAGGTGAGGGAATAGCTGTACAGTCTTAATGAACAGGTTTTGGCAGAAGGAAGACAGGGATGACAGCAAGTCACTCTAGTCGGTAAGTGTTCGTGGCTCAGGGCTGTGTGCCACACAGCACACAGGGCAAAGTGCTCTGCCCACAGTGGGTGCCACAGGTAAGTGGGACACACAAGGAACTCTGAATCACAGGTCCTGTAAATGGTCATTAAATAGTTGGGTAGAAGTGTGTCAAACAATGAGGTGATGTAATGGACAAATGCTTATCATAAACACAGAGAATCCTGACCTCATTTCACATATGATTTCATCTTAGGTGACCTCACAAGTGCAGTTACTCTACCACCTGCACAGCCTCCTATGTTTTATGTGCTTCTTTTACCCTCTAGATCCTGAAGAAATTAGTTAATCTGTTATTTTTCACAATCAGTCCCAGATGGATGATGTCTGTCAGCATTTCCTGATTTACATAACATTTATCATTTTCAAAGCACTTTATAAACACTAAGCAGTTGATCCTCGCACCGCCCCATGCCCTAAGCATTAGTACTTCCTTTTTACCAACTGAAAATTGGTATGGGAAGTCAAAGCAATCCTCACAGAAGCTAAGGTAACAGCAGAACTCAGTACCATCCAATTTTTTAACTGCTCTTTATGCCCCTAGCACATCACCCTTTCCTAATGCAAACACATCTACCACACTACCCTCCGGTAGTTCTTTTTTCTTTCTTATTTACATACAAAAATCCTCTCCCCAGCTTTGTTAGTTCTTGCAACTTTTTGGTCTCCAGTATAGTTGAAGAGCTAAGATCCCAACTTGTACACAAGTCAACTTCCGAAATACTCTAAAAACAAATGAGTACAACATTTGTGCCTTAAGATACTGTTTCCCAAATGTCTGTCAGGTACAATCAATAGTTTTAAAAAGTAATACTTTTAATTTTTTCACTTAATATGAGGTCACGGAGTCATCTGAATTCCTTGTGGGTACAGAACTGAAGTTCACTGAAAATCAGGCCCCAGCTGAGCCTTGGTGAATTTTTAAAGTAAGCAATTAAATGGCTTGTAAAACAGAGGTATTTCAGAACTGACATCAGTAACTATTGGAAAGAACTGAAAGTCAGAACGGCTGCATTCTTAGCTGCAGTAAAGCATTCAGCAATGTTAAACTTTCAAGCACATACAAAGGGAAGTAGTTTGATTTATTAATAGTAATGGCCTTACATACATAGTTATAGGCAGGTGAAGGCTTTTGAGTCACTTCTAACTGCTGACGGCAAGTAAAGAGGAAACACTGGGTAGTAGTTAGACAAAATTAGAGGCCTGTAAGCCCTTCCTTGGGCAGTGTTTCTTCATCTAATCTTGTCCACACTAGCAAAGAGTAGCGGTACATGGCTGAATTCTGCTAGTACCCCACCACCTGCCAGCCCCTCAGCACAAAAAGGTTCTGTGAGCCCTCTGCTCCTTTGGGTCATACCACTTGCACAAAAAATTACCTGAACAAAAACACAGTGCAAGAAGTTTTGTTTATGATATTGTCTTTCCCTTCCTTCCTTCCTTCCTTGCTTCCTTCCTTCCTTTTTAAAATGTTTTCCCCTTACTGGCATACGCGCCCCCAGCCCTGATGCTCTTGTGGATGAACCTGCCCAACATTCAGTGTCGCAATTCATGCCTTATGGGTGTGCTTTTACGTTAGATGCAATGAACAGTGCTTGGGAAAAGCCAGGTGCCTGACAATAAGATTCACCACAGGTAAGTTAGAGGTACCTAGACCTAGCTAAAAGGGAAATCCTTAGGAAAGGAGTTAGGGGTCTGCTGCCTGTCAGCATGAAGACGCCTTGTTTGGCATAACAGGAGGTGTTCTCCTCTTGCAATTCAGCTCGAAGCTGCCTCCACTGAGGGTGTGTGTCTCTGCTCTTGCTCTTCAAACTGGCAGCTGGCCTCTGTGCTTTACAGCAATGACAGGAAAAAGGTGATATTGCCATTCACTGTCCTTCCCTGGCAGCAAAGTAGATAAGCTTTGGTCCATTCAGAACCGAAGGAACTTGAGTTTAATGTCCTTCTCTGCCTGAGATAAATACACTCCTCCAAGCCCCATGGAGAAGGCACTGCCTAGCAGGAGGCAGCTCTGTTGCAGAGCAGTAGGTTCTCCTTCAGAGCTATTAATTGCATTTTACTGTGCTCCTTGCAGAAGAAAGCATCGGGTCTGTTCCAGCTTTTCTGGGCAAGCAATTAGTGGTTATGGCCCTCCAAACTGGGAACTGAAATGACACATAATCTCTCCCTTCCATGAGACCAGGAGCATGGTCACCAGCATATCTTCTCAAACAGGTAAGTGGGTTTTGTCAGTTTTGTGGCTTCAGTGTAGCTTGGGCAAAATTTACTTGTTGGCTGCATCTGGACTGGGATTCGCCATTAAGGTGTCTCTGCATTGTAACTCTTGCTCACTCTGTTCCCGTTTGCAATAAAAGAATTAAAAGTTGAAAATGGGCCAGAGGGAATGGGAAATCTAAAGCCGGTTGGAAGGGCCACCTGCTCAGAAGATGCATTCATTGACTTTACATTTTATATCGGTAGGCTAGGTGTGCATGCTCCTTTGCGTTATAGCAAAACCACGGGGAAAACTTGTGCGGGGTCAAGTTATTTTAGTAACATATCAATATTAACATCCTACATGTATAAAACATTGTCCGTACCTTTTTGGTCTGTTTTCTTTTCTCTAGGTGACTGTTATCTAACCTGTAGGTGTCTCATGAATTCAGGCCAGTGGAAAACAGTTAAATAAAAGCTGTTTGTTTGAGACACGGGTTTGTTCTGCTGCCCAGGTTTGAAGGGGGTGAGATATTTACCTACATTTCATTCCAGCATTGGCTCAGACGCACAAGACAGTTACAGTGGCTTAGCAAGGCAATGCACATCAGATGAACCATGGTTGCTCAGTTATGTCAGAGCTCTCCATAGCATATATGTGAATCCTACATACAGAATACGAATTAGGCATCCAGGCTGCAGCACTCGGAAGGGACTTTTACTCCTGCCTACATAGTTTTTTCATCTCTAAAACCATGAAAGGAACTATGGCAGTGTGGCAAAGGGATGACCGGGTGACACATGTTGTGTTTCTTCCATGGCACTATTAAGAACCGATAACTGGCTTATATTGTTGGTGAGGAGGAGAGTTAAACTATTAAAAACCTAATTTACGTCTCTTTCTTCACTGTGTGACTCAAACCAGTTCTGCAATCTGTTACAGGTTAACTAGCCAGGGTTAGGCAGGGTGGGGCCTGTAGCAGATTGAAAAACTGGTTTATTCAATTCACAGAGCGAGAAAACATCCTTAAAAACAGGCATTCTAGAAGAAGACCAGATACCTTCCTGTCAGCTATGGCAGGCACATCATGCAAAAAAATAGATTTTCAGGCTCCTCAGCTTTTGCTGCTGTGTTGAGCAAGAGACACTGCGTGCAAGTCACGTGCAAGCGGAGGCCACCCAGTATTGTGCTGCAGCTGAAGAGCGTGCCTTTCTTTCAGCTTGAGGCTACACTCAGAGGCACACCCTCACCTGCAGCCTCTCTCCTCTCCTCCATAACTCTGTGTGCCAAGTGCAGCTGGTTAATAGATCACAGATCAGACCGACCAGCTGCTTCCAGCATATGGGGTCATGGAGGAGGGGAAGCTGCAGGGCTGCTCTGCAAACGTGCGAGATGCAGGTCTGGAGCTGTCTGGAGATCAACAGGTGATTTCAAGTAAGGAAAGACATGGAAAAGAGCTGCACTGTTTTCAGCAAAAGAGAGAGGGAATACAATCTGTTGTCTCCTGCAGGGTTTTGCTCTTTTTGAGAGGGTAGGCAGAAATGCAGATGATGAGAGTTGCAGGCTTACCTTGTGGGGTATCTTGTACAGCTTCATCTGGACAGGGGATGTACCACACAAGGTGGTGACATCGGTGTATCTGAAAACTCACTTTCGATGTTAAACTGAGGAAGATGGAATACACAAAGCATGGGAAAAATATTAAATTACATCAAAAGTCAACTGTATATGTGTTAAAATATGTGACAGATGGTTTCAGAATCTTGCACCCTCTCTTGTTATCAATGCAGTTCTTTTTATTGCTTCCAGACAATTCAGATTTTGGCACTGTACAACACTATCAGAGAAGAGATGAAGTGTATGATCTACTTTTCTTTACACAGCCAATACCGTCATCGTCATAGGGAGTTTTCCTCATCTACAGCCATAGAAAGATCATCAGAAACCGAGAGCCTTGCTTTCGCTCACATTAGTGGGCCATTCGTATCACTCCAACAATATAAAAAAGGTCCTACATTTTTTCAACCTAATGTGAAACTCACTTTAGCAATCCTTTACATTGTCATGGCACTGCAAATTTGCCCCTACTATAAACATAACACAGCCATGTTCTGAATGTCTGTTATGTTATGTTATGTTATGTTATGTTATGTTATGTTATGCTATGTTGCATTATAATGGTGAGACACCAGAACAAACCGACTGTGAGCCAGAGGAGCTTCCTTCATGGCAGGTTTTTGAGAAGTTAGGATGTGCATGAGCCAGGGTGGTCTGGGAGTAAGGAGTATTTGATCCTGTCTCAGTGCAGGGCTAGACCGAGTGATTTTTTTAAAATCCCTTGCAGCTCTGCAGTTCTAAAGGTTTATCTTTTCTAAGAGACAGTTTCTTTATGTGTCAGTCAGTGTGGTCTGGTCTTATCCCCAGAACGATACTCCATATTTTTGCAAAGGCTATCGGTTTACCCACCATAGTAGTGAAAATTAAAAACTACATTCCTGAAATTGGCCCATTTCCTAACAACATACCGAAGAAAAGCAAACAGAAAAGGTATCACACATAATTTAGTTAAGATTGCTTCTTTTGTACTTGCTATAGTGTAAACATATATTCCCTCCTTGCTCCTCCAAACTGTCCAGCCCAGCTGAATTGTGAACTGTGATTCTAAGGACATCCAACTTTTGTGCTTTTTAAAAATGTAATTAAAACTTCCCCCTTTCATCCATAAATTCCCCAGAACTCCTTCAAGTCCTGCTCTGTCTAGATGGAAGACTGTTTTTTTCTCAAAAGAAGTCAATTTTAAAATGAGGCTGTTACATTTTTTTCTGAGCACGGTAGCCCTTATTTGTTTCATGCCCCTATTTGTTTCACAGCAACAACTGTTGGGAAGCGGACCTTCATGATGCCTCTCAGGGAAACTCCAGATTTAACAGCTATAACATCCAGAAACAAAGTCAATGTTCATGTCGAGTGTTAATCCACAGCTCCAGGGAAGTGGCCAGTTTCAAACCAAAGTTGTTCAAATTTCCTCATGCTGCCCCACAGAAGAGGCATGGGAATGCCCTCACTGCAACCTACAGTGCAGCAGGGAGAGCCAGGTCAGTAATCTGGCTTGGGCAGCAAAAGTCGCTTCGCTGTCATCCCACAAAGCTGCTTCACAGGGTAACTAGCTCACGTGGTGTTTTGGGTGGCTGTGGGCAGACTACCTGTGGTAGTCAACCAAGCTCTGTCACCGCCTGCAATATCAGGTACCTCTACAGTGCCAGCATAGCCCAGCTCCCAAGTTTCGATGATGAAAAGGAAACTTCAGTTTGCGTATGCGTTAGTGTCAGCCTTTTGTACTGTCACATTCATGCTACAGACAACTGTCCCAAAGGAACTGCACTGGCGCTAGCATTTCCCTTCCCTGGAGTCAACGAAGCAGCCCTTGGTTAGAGCTGCGGTCTGGGTGACTGGAGTAACGAGGTTCTACAGTCCATAATTTTGCACTGTGCATTTCCTCCCTAAGGAGTCGCATGGCTGGTTTATTGAAATCACACACAAATAGGTCTTAGTGCATTTTGTAGCAGCCGATATTAGAAAAAACTCAGATAGCCTAATTGTGAAATACACTGGTGCAACCTCCAGTTGGAGGGCTGACTTCAAACATATCTTTTAACCCTTTCATGTTTCAATTCCCCTCACGGGTTGAAGAGGGATGCTCTCTGCCTCTATGCTACTGCCATGTGCTGACATGTGCTTGAGCACATTCTGAGAGCAAGGCTGGGCAAGCCTGTCCTACTGGTGACCTCCAACACCTGGTCCTTGGGTAACTGGAGAGCTTCAGCTCCAATGGCATCCAATACAAGACCTTCACCAGCGCTCTATTCACTAAACAAACATGTCTTTTTATTGTTGCTATGATTGCAGTGGGTTGACAGAAATACCATAAAACTTGATGTTGTAAAAAATAATAAAAACATTAATGTTACAAAAAAGTTACTTTGATACTAAACGCCAAGTTGGCATGACTAAGAGTGTAGCATCACACAGAGCAAAACTACCAATGCTTCTTCCACTCATCGAGAGGTTTAGGCCACCCTGGTCCCTACACCCCCTCACAACCCACTTTCTAGGAGAAATCCTCAGCAGACCCTTGTTCCGCTCTCAACTGAAGCTACTTTAGTAGCTTTAAAAGTGGCTCTGGGCCGTGCTGCTCAACTCCAGTTCAGAAACTGCACTTGATGAGGCAAAAGACACTTCACTCCTTGCCATGACTTCATGCTCTGGACCACAAGAAAACGTAGCAGTGCCATGGCTGGCCCCACCCTCTGTCCACGTAATGGCCATATCTGATCATTTGGCGTAGAGTAATTTTGTAAGCTGAGATCCTAATTTTTAAAATGCTGCTCTGCAGGCCAGTCATTAGATCTGATCTGCAGTTATTTCTTACCTTGGGATGATCTTTTATACCATATGAAGCATTATGAAAGTTAGCGTTTTTCCAGGGCAATAAAATTTGCATTTCAGAAGCCTTTGAATAAATATTTAAGAAAAAATATAAATATGTTAGGTAAAGTTTAGTTTATTTTAATTTTTATGACTCTTCTGGATGGCAGGACAGCTGTATTGGCTGCATAACATATTTTTTAGAGCAGAAATATATAGCCATCTGTTCAGCTCATAACATGTGTTAATAGGTATCTCAAATTTCAATTCAAGAAATAACCATCTTAATAAATAACGTAACAGCAGGAAACTTGGGTTAACTAATGGAGACCTAGCTGTAGCAGTACTACATCTGTTTAAGTTAGTCATTACAGAAATATTCAGGTACAAAGTACTTGGCTTAAATGGGACCTTTAGCTAAAAAGCATTAGAAAACTGCATTTCCTGGAAGTTTGGGGCTGCAGTTAAGAAAAAGAACTAGCGGATACATTTTACAGAGATGAGAGATCTTAACTAACAATATACCCACCCAAGCTTCATAAATTTCTCCTATGGACTTGGTGTGGCAGAGACGACCCTTTAGATAACTTCAAACCTACCTGGATTGTAGTTCAGACCACTAACTCTAGAGAAAGAAAAAAGCCCATGCAAAATGCGTGGGTTGAGACCCCCGTTAAATTAATTTCAAATTATGCAGCCCCTGTAGGACAACATCTTACTTAAGTGGTCTCAGTGAAGATAATGGTCAGCTGTGAATTTACTCTGAAAGGTGAGTTAGTACTGGGTGATAGTACCCTATACTTGCATGGGTATGCACAAAGCAAGACAAATGACAAAATAAAGTAAAAGTGTGATCTTTCTTTTTCTTCCCCCCCCCCCCCCCCCCCCCTGCTCCAAAAGGCTCTTCTCACTGCACAGTAGCAGGCAGTGTAAAGGTCTGTAACTCTAGGTCTTTTGTTGCCAAGATGAAGAAAATGTCACTCTCAAGCAGATGGTACTGCTGATGCAGAAGGTCATGGACTTGGAAATTCATTTAAACAACCCAAAACAAAAGCACGGGAATGATAGGGATAGTCTGTTATTATCTTTGAATATTGAAAAGAAGGTTGAGGAAGCACAGCAAAAAAGGAATGCCAGTTTATCCTTGGATTAGCTATAGAAAATGCATTTGATTTCCTTAACAAGAACTAGAGGGAAACATAAGCCACCAAGAGAAATCATGGTCAGATCCTTGGACCTCTGCAGATGAGGATCTCATCTGGGTATGGGGAACCACAGACGACACAGTGCCACCATAATTAATGGTCCTTATGCCATTTTCCACTGCAGGGATACATTCCACTTCCCCACCAACCAGCTGGACGCTGGAGGGGCCTATGCACCCTAGTTGGTGCTGTTTCTGGTTCAGCTGTTCATTTTAGGACTGAGAAGCACAGAGAGCAGTTTACATCTTCCTCTGCCATCTCCACTCGTCTTCCAGCTACAGCTCAGCAGGCTGGTGGATTCCAGTCCTTTGTGGGGCAGATGTCATCCTGGAGAAGTTACAAGAATATGACGTTACGATTTTGTAAAGTACCTTCACAGGAACTAATTTGGGGGGGTAACTTATTAACGGAGAAAGCCACCAAGTTATGAATGAACTGTCGGTTGCTGTGCCAAGTAACTTGCATCAGCAATTACAGTCATAAACATTCTGGGTAAAAGCACACTTAACAGGACCCTTTCATGGGCTGTGCAGTCTGTCGCAGGAACAATTTAGTGATTCCTTTGTTTGTGCCAGTTACAGAAGGGCCTGGAAGATCTGTGATCTCTGTTCACTTTCTGTGACATGAATTTGCACCCATCTTTGCTATTCATTAACCGCTCCCCTCCCCCAACTTTTTAGCTCTTATGGCTGCAGAGAAAATGAGGTTCAAACATACTTGGAAACAGCAAGATCTTCCTGAGTCTGTGGAGGGCCTAATAAGATGCTTGTGAATATGAACTGCCCTATTCATATTAATCAGCAGCTTCATTGGTCTTTCAGCCATGGAACTGGTAATTTTTTAACAATATACTAAAATTAATTGAATTTTTCATGTGGGCATTGCCACAGACACATGACATTTCACTTCGTTTCTATACTCTGCTGGAATCTCTCAGCAGCTGTTTCTATCTCTGCGCTCTTCCTACAAGCAGAAAATCTGTGGGATTATGGTACATCACTCCTGCTCTCTCCATTCGGTTAGGCAGCTGTATAACTGGGCTCTGGCTCAGCTCCTGGTAGTGTGGCCACACCAAAGTTGCCCCAGTAACCTGGAACCCACACCGAAATCATATTCCCCAGCACCCACACCATGCCTCTCTATCTTTAAGCTTGCTTTTAAATTGGTATTATCATGTGACAAATTGCCAAACCATTTATCTATAAGAGGCAAAATCAACCAGTATGTTGTATTTTTTCATGCTCTCCTTATCACTAGGACAAGTTGTAAACAGCTGAGCAGCTTTAAACAGTTGCACATCGGAGCATACGCACCTGACCAGCTTTCAGAAATGCACAGCCCCAAACACAGAAATACTTCCCGCACAAACAGCTTTCTATAGCTCAGCAGCAGACACAGAGTTTGAAAACTCTTGCAAACAGAAAGAGACATGGCATCTGACTGGAAAGAACAGCTTTCTATCTTAAATTTAAAATGCAGTAAAAAACCATTTTTATCTTCCATTCTTGCCTTTCTCTCCCAGATTGCATTTTGTGTCTGTCCCTTATGAAGAGTCACATCACAAAAAGAAACACTCACCTTAAAGTTTCCTAAGAAATTAGCTGTTGGTACAATATTTCCTGTGTGTTAGTATTCAAGGACTTCCAGAATATGATTAAAATATTACGAGCTGCTTTTATGAGAGCTGAAGTCATGTAAGGAGATTTATATAGGCCCTTGCAACCTTCCTATCAACTGTAACTTTGCTTAAGGCTACTGTTTATGCTTTCAGAAAATACTGGAGATATCGAAGGTTTAAGGCACCAGAAAAAAGGAAAGGGAGACAAGCATCTGTCACAGTACATAGAAAATGAATCCTTCTGGCAACTTCTGCCCAGCCTTAGATTAATATGGATTTACAATTAACATCATCAGTGAATCAAGCAGCGTTGTAATTGTTTTTGCAGCTATTCCAAAACTTTCTTCTGCACAGACATAACCTAATTCTAACTTAGTGAGACAGAACAGCTTGACACATTCGTTATCTAAAGACCACTTCAGCCAAAGAACATAATGAAAAAGCATGGGAACTTGACTCAGGAGCAAAGGCTCTTCTTTAATGCTTGTTCCAAAAATAAAAAAGCCTCTCCCCCCTACATCTCTCATTATTTCTTATTCTTGAAGCTCTAATTTTGCCCCAAGGACTGCTTCAAAAATACACTCTCTGTGATAGGATTGCTTAATACTGCTCAGTCAAGTGGGATTAGAGCCTTCTGAGGGAAAGAACATATTTCTTATTCAGTTTCTTGACTAATTAGTAAAGATGACTTTGGGAAACCTTAGTTGTAGACATATTGCTCACCTCTTCTTCACAGTAGGGATTAATAACCAGCACGCGCTATTGCTTGATGCCCGAGTGCAGTTGGCAGGCAGTTCTGCCACACCAGCCCCGGAGCCTCGTGGAATAAGGCACTGTGGCTGCCGTCTTCACACAGTGACCCAGGTCTCATGCGTGCCAGGAGCAAAACTGTTATTCCCTCTCACAGGCACACGCTTACGGATTTCATCACTACAGTATATAAGGACTGCTAAAAAGGGGGACTAACCAAGCGTAACCCTGTTCTGGAGTCATTCCTCCAACTAGTCTTTAAGGAGAATTGACTGAATCCTCTGCTTATGCACCAGTCGAGGGTAGGGAATATACCTGTGCTTCAACTTCTGGAAGTAAAGTGACAGGAAGATGAGCTGGAAAAGACTGGACATGATGATGGAATCAGTTTCCTGTCCTTCTTTTTCCATGCTATAGCCAGACATAGCCATTCTTTGCTGAGAATTAATTGGCTAAATATTCCTCAAAAAGCCTCTAAGTTTCTTTCCTTAAACGCAATGAATTTGTAGAGACACACATAGTAAATAAACAGAATGTGCCCAAATCATGCAAACATCAAAAGCCTAATTCCATAGTTTGCTCAGATACGAAGTTTAAGAAGAAAACAAGGACTATCCCTGTGTGTGGTACTGTGTTTTCACTGTGTATTACACCACCAATACACTAAGGTATTGACACTTGAAACCGTTTCCAGTAAGGCTGAGACAAGACAAAATCAAACCCAGGGATCTGAATCTACAGTCCTCACCAAATCAAAAGCAGGCTTGCTGTTGACATGTATACAAAATAATGACTCAGACCTTCAAAATCCATGATGTTGACTTACATTTTTGACTTTTTTGTACTACACAAGACTGGGTTTAGAGTTCTTTACTTGGGTCCAAGAACATGGCCCGGCCATTGCATTTCCTACAGTTGATTTGCTGGAGTGATTCTGTGAGTGTTTTTGTAGTCCAGTACATAAAACTGTCAGGGTGTGATGCAGAAAAACAGGCTTTATGAAAGAGCACGAGACCAAAATGAAATGAACTTCCCAGCAAAGAGAAAAAGGGGTTTTCCTTGTTCCTCAGCACCACTGCCCACCGGCTGGGCTTGGCGGGAACAGCCGCGCTACAAACAGACACCTCAGACGTTTGGTTGAGCCACGAGGTCACAAAAGGTCCCCCGACTTCCTTGGTAAGATGTAACTCTAAGCATTCCTCTCTGGCTTTCTGGGCTAACTGTGGATGCCAGAGCAATGCTCACAGTTAAGAAGAGAGCACAGATCCTGCAAAAGACGCTAAACTTTTTGCTGAGAGAGGAAAGTATTCTAGAACAAAAAGCCCTATGCTTTGGGGCACATCTTCCATTCTGCAGTTACTGAGGAAAGAAGGATTTCTTCCTTTGCCTAAGTGTCCGGTCATTAGTAACACACTAAAAAGTGGTCTTTTTTGTTTAGGAACATATGCACCAACCTAGGTAATGCCGGGGGTAACGTGGTGGGAATTGGCATTTCCTCATGCCCAGCCATCATCTTTCACTTGCCACCATAAGTCAATAGATGCAAAAAATAAAATAAAATAAAACAAGAACAAAAAGAACCCAACAACATAATTCTGAAAGCACTGCCAGAGCTTCCACTTAGACAAGAGCAGCTGGGGCTGTTACATCAGGTAATGAAATCCACTTCTCTGTGACAAAATGGGACCTCATGACACGATTTTATTGCTTGTTTCTCTTTCCTGAAGAAGTTCTGGCCTCAAAAATGGTCTCGGAGATTGACAATATTAATAATACTGATTCTGCTTGACAGTAGTTCAGGTCTTTTGCAAAGACCCCTCGACTAGAGCTGAGCTGTGAAAAAAAAGTCCTATTTCTTCAAAAATGTAGCAGAACGTAATGCGTTGTCGTGTCCACCAACTGTGAACAAGACTTTTCACCAGCTATAGGGATTGATTTAATACAGCTGCAACCATGAGGCTTCTGAAAAGCACAATGGGACCTCTGGGACTCTTCAAGCCTCCCTGACACTTCAAGAGAGGCACTCTGCATTCAGACTTCTCTCTTAGGACCAAAAGCACCACACCAGGCAAAAAGGAATCTGTGACAGCTTCAGAGCAATTCTGTTCCTGAACAGAAGCACTGGCTCTGGGAAGGTGAGTTCTGGAACTACAGAGAAGAAGGGGCCAGGAGTGACTCCCTTTCTTCAACAGCGCACAGCAGTGACAACATCTGCAGAGCGAGCACAGGGTGGAGTGCCAGGCATAGATGTTATACATAGCCCACACACCCAACAGAAGAGTCACTTTACTTTCATCTTGCTTCACCGGTGCTTTGCAACAGCCTTGGGGAGAGAAAGATTGATCCTATGGGAGAGGTGGCTTTAGGGATATTTCTGGGCAGGCCTTCAAAGCTCATTTCTTAGCCGTATTTCCATGAGCGTCCACGAAGACTGCAATGAATAATCAGTCATCTTGATCCTTCTCCAAGTCAACACAACAGATCCCAGGGGGAATGGACTAAGTTCCAGATTCTTTTTAGAGCTAATGGTATCTCACAGTTGTTTCATTAATCACACCCTGGCACCACGTGCGAGGGAACACATGACACCGAGGCCCTCTCTCCCTCTCCATCTCATGGCAAGCCTGAATAGGCTGAGTCAGTCAGTCAGGGCTGGGAGTCATTAACAGTGATTCTAGGAGACGACCTATATGCTTCTCTGTCTAGGGCATAAGGAAAGGGAGTAAGGACAGCCCACAAAGCTAACAGTCAATCATGGAGCGACTCTTCTGCTTCTGGTGGGTACAGTAGCTACCCACCTGTAGCTTGCCTGGCCCAGCAAACTAATTCTGAGCATGCTGGGGATGGAGGAACCAGGATCTTACAGACTACACAAGTCTGGGAGATACAGGCATGTGTGCAGTCCACTGTCCGCACTAGCTCCAAGTCTGAAAGGTTCCAGTGCAGCATTTTACCTTCCCCCAAAATACCAGAGCTAGTCTGAAGAGGCTGCTGTGTAAATCCTTTGCTAATACACCTGCACAGAGCAAAAGAACACCCATCACGACCAACATTAAAAACACCATACCGAAGGGCTATCCCCGGAAGAGCCAGCACCAGTGGAAATGTGGCATATTTTGCTCTGTTTGGTTGTACACTCACCATGGATCATGTGAGTGGCTCTAAATTTACTGCTATGGGAGAACAACTGGCATTTTTGAAGCTTGCTGCTGAACTCCTCTGTATTGAGGAAGAGGGTAGCCCCTTTTTCTCAACAGGTATCCTGTTGTCATGAGGCTGCTATGGTGCAGGCTAGCTGTGATGTCTTGTGGGCTGTTGGCAGCCCCTGGCTCTCCATGTGTGTATTAGACAGCCTAACATGGCTGCAGGTGGGAGGGTGATGGAAGGGCAAGTTTTTTGCTGAACATCCTACTAAACTTGTAAGGAGCTAAAAGTTAGAATGCCTGGATATTCATAGGGTTTGACCTCCAAAGATGCTAAAGTGACAATGTAGAGAGCTATGAAGGTACAAAAACCTCCACAATATTTGGGCACCTAAATCCTATTTGTATTAGCAGGCACTAGGCCTTTGAGGATGTAGGACAGCAGTTCAGATTTATTTAGACCAGTGCCCACCACCGTCTTAGTGCTTCAAGCTCCTCGTTGACTAAGCCTTGGCAGCAGTGAGGAATGCTTCACATTGGCAGTGAGGTGGACATATCTGACAAGTCCAAGTAAATTAGCCATGGTCATGGTGGAAACAGGGTGGCAGAGCAAGGAATGGAAATCATCTTATTGCTAAAGACATGGTTCAATGCCTAAACTACAGTACTGTACTGCATTTCAGAAGTCACAAGCTGTCCTAACTGAAGAACTAAACGAATCAAACTGTTTCACTGTTAATAATGTAACTGACTGGTTCGTTGCTGCAACCAGAAGCAGATCTAAATAAGAATAATAATATGATGAACTGATGGTACAAAATAAAGTTACGACAGTAATTAAACACAGAAGTCTATTTAGCAATGCAGGTTTGGTTATTAATCCTGCTGGGTTAACGATTTCACTAGGAGGCAGTTAAACTTTTGTATTTTGAACTTGATCTTGTTTTGTCATGGAATGAATTTGAAAGTTCTGTAGGTGGTATCTATCAAAAAAACTTCCAATCTGAAGCATGCGATTAGCATAGGACAAATATTCTACATTGATACACATTTGTGGTCACATCAAAGATTTTCCCTAAATCAAGATATTTTAGTAGCCATACATTCTCTATCTAGCCACTGGGAAGCAGGTCCTGTGGGGTCAAGGTAGACCGCATGGGGCTGTTTCATAGCAAAAGTGTTAATCCACATCACATCAAACTGTCACACTTTAGGAAAAAGCAGTTCTACAATGGCGTATTCTGAACTACAGACAGGTCTCAAATGGTCTCTACAGATGCCAATTCACCAGTAGCCTGGTTCAGATATGCCATCTGTCCGAATGTCTATTGCATTTCTTCACATCTTTGGGTACATTAGAAAAAGTATTTTTTGCTGCCTCTCTTCCCCCTCTCTCCCTCCTCCTCCAACATCACCTCCTTTAGGATGTAATGCCCTGGAATGGCTTTTGGGTAGCTTTTACAAAGGAGTCCCATTGTGGATGCTCTTCTGACTCACCACAGAAAGAACAGTCCTCTCCCCTCCTCACACAGTAGCGTGCACTCTTAATTTTGTAATGCAAAAGCCCTGAGCCAAATCCACCCCTAATGTTAACTCTACTGAAGTCAATGAAATGACTCCAAGAGCTGTTTTGTCTCTTGGTTTTAATAACAGAAAAGTACCTCATCCAGCATAAAAGTAGAAACTTAATACACTCTTTGGTGTGTTAGACAGCCTCGTCATCACAGCACTGTATTTGCTTTTGAATAGGCTTATTATCCATATCTGTGTTACTTCTAAATCTGGATATTGCATTTGTTACGCAAAGAAAGAAAATTGGTTTTACTTCTTGAGATGGGGACTGCTGAGACAGCTGAGTTTCAGCATATGTTAATAGTACAACTGTCCTCATTTAAAGAGATATTCAAACCTCTAATAAAATTTTCGTTTTTAAAGATTTCCTCTACTAAAGTACATGTAACTACCATGTACCATTGCCATCTAGTGGAAAGGTAAGTAAGAACACAGGTTTCCTTCACTTTAATAGCTATCCGTGATGATCATTGATGGTTATTTTAGCTAATTTGGAAAAGCTCTAGAAAGCATATTGTAAAGTCCATACATCTCGCAATGCCTGCCCTGCTCTCAGGGAAATCGATAGCTTCCTGTTTAATTTATCTTTTGGTATGGTAAAAAGAAGTGTTTGACTGCTGTTAGCAATCTTTCTGATAGAGTTTATCTTCTGAGACAGAGGAAACTTAGCTTGTTTCCTTATCTTTGATTAAATATAACGTTCACTAACTTAATTGAAATACAGCATGTTAGGGGATATGCATGGTCAATAAGGATGTATTTCGGAGAGAACTGCTGTGAAAGGGGAGGTGGTGGTAGAGCAGAAATAGAAATAATGCTATAGTAATGCAGCTTCTCCTTGGCTTGTCTAAAAGAATGAAATTAACACAGCTTTTTGTAATTAAAAGCATACGCAAGTTTCAGGCAGGCTGGCAGATTAAGCATTAAGTTGAGGAGCTTCTACACAAAAACTCTGGTCAGGCTAAAAGACTTATTTCTTGTAGCCATTTGTTTAATGAGTTTACAGCTGCTGTAACATTCAAAGAAGTCAGTAGAGCTCAAGTGTTTGACAGCTGCTCTTAAAAAACCCAAGGAGGATGCACTTTGCTCATCTTCCTCACAGACTTTAGATAAGGATGAGAAATGTTACAGAGATCCACTGGAAAGCCTCAAAGGCAAAATACACGATATCTAGTTTTACTAGATTCTTGATCATTTACAGTTCACCCTAAAACTCCCACACATTTGTTTCTTAATGTCCCTCATGCTCCGTTAAACCTCACTGCAGCAATGTTCCCATAGGAATGTGGCCACTTGCCAGACTCTCTCATGAACATTTCATTAATCTTCTTGGCTCTCATACAAACTACAAAACATTATTTGTTAGCAATTTAACTGTTTTGCTCCCAAATGTGCCAGAAATGTGATCTTTGCTATGCTTTCATTCAAGAATACATGAGGATAATTATATAGTAAATGAAATGAGTTTTTTTACATTTAGCAGGATACGGTGCCAAGAAAGGTAAACTGATTATATCTTGTTTCTGGAATTAATTCTCATGCTATCCTAAAACCCAAAACATTCTCAAATGTTAAGATCTAACTTATACTTAGCAAAATATATCTTTAGATACAGTTTTATTTCAGTACGTTACACAATGATCTCTGACTTCTTTAATAATTCAGACCATACCGTGTAATCTATCTACTTCAGAGGATAACTCACCAGAAAATACTATTTCTGTTTTCTGAAAGTCTGGCCTGACCCATGTCCAATGATGCTGAGAAAAGACTATCACTGGCTTTGCAATAAATACAAAGAGTCTGTCAGCATGCAGAGCTTCGAAAGCACACACGACTTGCTAGAGAGAAGGAAAACAACTTAGAGAAAAGCAACTTCAACCTCTGCAGAGTAGGGAGGACTTAATTCTAGATATACAGATACACAACTTGTATTTCATAAAGTGGGAAGCTTCAGAGTGACATCAGTGGATAAAGCTGTCCTCAGGTGCATGGAACACCACTAGTATAGAAGCAGGTTTTATCACTCAATTTCATCGGGGCTTAAAAACCCATCAGCATCACAGAGGTATGCAGATGCAACTCAGCTTCATGTGAGAAGGGTGACCTCTTCATTTTCTAACTTTGCAGTATTGCAAGTAATAACCTTCATAAGTGTCAACTCTATGGGTTTCTTTTTTGTAACTAATGTATAATGTGTTGGGTTTTTTTTAAACTAATTTATAAGAAGTTAATTCCTCAAATCCTATTTTCACTTCGTAACAATATGACTGTTTTCAACAATTTGCTTCCATGGCATTGTATGCAGAAGTGGTATGAGTCTGCAACTGAAGGACGAAATGTAGAGAGTGAATAAAGACTGCAGCCATTTAAAAGGACAGGATCAGAGAATTAAAGGGAGGGGAATAAACACATTTATACGTCTTTCCGTTTTCTCTTCTGAATTTCTGTAAGTGCACACAAGAAACCAAAACATTTGGGATGTATCCAAACTCAGGCACTTTTGAGGTTTTCCCAGCACTTTTCTGGCTTAATATTGTTCTGCAATGCAACGGGCAGAGACATGCAGCCATACTCTCCATATTGTGCAGTCACTAAATTGCAGTCTGTGTGAACAGACACATATTAGACCAGGCCATATTTGAAGCAATGGCCACAGGCTGTTTGCTGGGTCAGAATTTGGATTTTTTTCTTAGAATAATCCTCAGGAGAGAAGAAAAAGGTCTTGCAAATTATGTTGCAGAATGTGCTGGATTGTGGCAAAAGCTGACTGATACATGCTCTTTCAATGCTACCTTTTAAAATTACAGCAGGGGGATGAGAGGGGAAGTGTTATGAGTGTGTCCATAGAACATGAGCGGTCGATGACAGAAATAAGAAGCTCTATCAGTTGTTACATGCAGCAAGATAAAGAAACCATTCAGAGCCTTTAATGTTGCTTGGAGAAAAGGAACAAGAATGCCATAGTGCTCAAGACCAGTTGGAAAAAAAAACAGGGTTTTGGTGAGACAATAGCATGATCATCTGCATGATTTTGATTGTTTGGATGTTGTGTTGATCAACTACCTTATCTAGGGAGAAGGCGCACCTAGAAGATGAGGTAGGTCATAAGGTATGATCAGATGAAGGGGTGTTTGGGAAATGGGGACTTTTGAAAGGTTAAAGTAGATAGGAAAAATGTAGTCGAAAGGCTCATACAAGATGTCAAGAGGGTCAGTCAAGGAGGAAATAACCAACGGAGGGGGCATTGCACCCAGGAAAATATCTGTTGTTCTTAGACGGTGATGGGACAGCTGACGCAGCTATTTTAGCACTGTACAGAGAGTACTCACCTGCAGTGTTGCAAGGGTTAAAACCAGTCCAGAGACAGGCAAATATGTAATTTGCCATTTGGAATGAGCATTCCCAATTTAGCTTTCAACTGGTGGCAAAGCCTAGTCATAGCGGTGAGGTGCCAAATATTAATTTAGGCAAAGCTACACCGTCAATATACTCTTGGAAGCTGTATGATTAGAAGAAGTCAATAGAGTATAACTGACCTAATTTCTTATTTTTATTTCATAACTAAAAGCAACTCAAGGGAAACCTGAGCACAGAGACTTGCTCAACCCACACCATAATTGGACTGGCTGATTGAACTAGCTGGTTGGCTAAAACTGTATTCTGATTAAATTGTAAGACTTTTTTCCAAATGGCAAAGCTCTCCTCCCTGTAATTCCTGAAAGCTCCATCCGAGAATTACAGTGTAAAGAGAGAGTGCCTAGTGTCAGACAGCCTCTGTTGTTCCCCCCAACAAGTTATAAATAAATATAGGATACTTACAGTGCTCTGTACTACAGAAAGCCAAGATCAAGGCCAAGTGTCACAGTCCTCCCTGAAAATAATTGCAGCATGCAATATAATCCTACATACTCCAGCAACATGTAGCGTAAATAGAAACGAACAGGATAGCACTGGATTGTGTGTGGTGGAATTGTACCAGACCCTGGGAATTTTATGTTAATTAAGAAATGCTGATTAATAAAGAAAGCTAAGTTTTAATAAGCCAGTAATAAAAGAGAAATTGCGTTTAAGTAACAGGCGTGTCTTGATTCTCTGGAACAAATCTTCTGACTTTTAATCGGGGGAATTCACCTAGTGGAAAATTTTGCCTGGCTTAACATAGCAGAAGTTTTCTGTTGGTGTTACTCACTGTGGTTTAACTCCCTATCCCAGAGGTCTGCCTGGATAACTGAGCCATTGGGAAAGATGTCTTAGAAACATCAGAAGTTACGATCTTGATATCAAAATTACTGGGTGAGGTTGTGTCATACCAGAGGAGAGAATAGAGGATCACAAGACTTCTGGGGTTGGTGTTAAGGTACATGCAAAAGACCCAGTAACATAAGATAGTTCAGCTTATTTCCTGAAAGTGCTCAAAATGCAAGTTACAGGTCTGCTAGGAAAGAAATTACTAAAGGTGCTGGGACTGTGCTGCCCCAGCAAGATCCATCCTCTACTTCACATCAGGGTACAACTGCTTCTTCCCCCTTCTAGTATTACAGCTACACATAACTTCCTTAACCACAAAGTGAAGGAGAGTCCTGATCTTTCCTGTTACTGAGCACACATGGTAACAGGGACATCCTGAGGTTTGATGCAGGTTTCTTTGCATGTGAATCCTAAAAGGAGACAGAGCTGACTCAGAGAAACTTGTCCATTAGTATCCTATCTTCACATCATGCTCTGCACCCTGGTGGATCATACAATACTTTGTAGATTATATAAAGGAGCTCTGTTCAATGGAGGGACATTATTGTAAGCATAAAACAGGAATACAGACCGTTTTGGTAATCCAACCTCAAAAAACGTGGGCGTAGAAAATCTACTGTGACTAATGAAAAATGAAAAGCAAGGTCTAGTTATCAGCAATGGAATTTCAGAAATTAACGCTCAAAACTTCCAACTGAGGAACACGTATGTTCCTGAAAAGCAGCGTAACTGTTCAAAATATCGGTAGATAAATCTGTGCCCAAAATCTACTTCCTACAACCTTGGTAACGTTCCACAGTGATTGGGAAGTGCATATTGTAGCAAATTCATTGCCAGACTATCTTTCTTGCATGGGAGGACGATGTCCCTCCAAGACAGAAAAATCTCTGAATCTGGACGCGGAGCTCTGGCTAAATGGAGGCGAGTCTGCTACGTGCCTGTAATTTCTTTGCTTTGATGGAAGTCCTAATGTCACCACTTAGGCAATGAGAAGGCGAGTTAGCGCTTTATCAGGACTAACTGGCGGCAGGCAGAGTTGAAGGCAGATCTTGATTAAGCGCTCTAAGCAACTGGAATTAAACTGTGGGACTGCAGAGTCTGGGAAGCAGTGGTCCACATGCAAGTTTTCATTTCAGAGCCCCTCAAACTAAGCCCCATTTAAAACCTGACCTTTTTTCTCCAGCTCTCCTCTTCATGCTACAAGTAAACTCATGGAACCTGCCAAAGTAGAAAACTAACTTATTAGTCACAGGACAGTTGGTGGCACACAGAGCATACTCCTGATTAATTTATCAGTCTAGGTTATTTTACAGCCAGCTGGCCCACCCTCATTGTGTTATATGAGCATGTTGCAAACTATGAAGTGTTCACACAAAGATACATTTCTTTTTCTTCCCCTCACCCTCTGCTTTTATTCTGTGCTTGTTTCTTTATAGATCGCGGTGGTGTGGGAAGGCTCCACCAAGTATCTGTATGCCTGCTTTTCATTTGCATTAAGAGTCCCTAAGGTGCCATGAAGAAAGTTTAGTGTTAAGTAAGACTCAGGCCTTGATTTCTGTGAGGGTCGGAGAGGGTTGGTTTTGTTTTCTTGGTTTTGTTTTCATCAGTTAAAAATTGTCTAAATACAATTAGTATCGCTTCTGTTTTGACATGCTACACTCAGTAGTGGCTCAGATTACCCTCTCTGCAAGTTATATTTGAGGAGTTTGAGTTTGGTATTGCTTTATTAAGAGAAGGTGCAGTGACCCAATTAGAAATACTGACAGGCATCCTGACCAATTCAATCAAAGGAAGGAAGGAGTTCCCAGACAGCAAAATTATGAAAATCACAAAGGGAAGTGCCACTTAAGACTGTACTTCTATCAAAAACGTAACCACCACAAACCTGTTTTCCACTGAAATGAATCAAGACTGGGACTAATTTCCCAATGTATTAGAATTGTGCATTTCTTTTTTTTTTTTTTGTTCTCTTATAATTTGCAAGGAAAACAAACAAACAAGATTAATTACAATACTTTAACAGTCTGTCAAATAAGGCAGTTCTGTTGCTTACTTTTTCAGCGAGTGCATTCATGGGAATCTTTTCTTTTTGTAGCATTATCTCATAAAAATACACATGTAAGCTTAGCACAAACCATAAAAATGTATTGTAGACTTCAGCTAATCTAGTATCTTTCATTTGTAAGGAGGATTTGGGTGGAGGCCAAGTTAATTAAAACCAGAATAGAAATGTGTTCTATTCATATGAGTCATATACCTCTGACTCACAATAGAGTCTGTGCAGCTAATGGGTTAATTTGTCCCGGTAACACAGAAAAAATGAAGCTAGAGGTTATGACACTGTTTGAACTGAGTGCTGGTTTCAGACAGTAGATGTACAAGGTTTTTATGTAATTAAGAATACAGATCTGCTCTAATGATGTCCTTTCTGTCTATTCAAGTGCCGTTACAAACAGTTCAGCAAGACCTGGAGGTACAGAAGGCTTAGAAATCTAGGACTCACACCTTCAATACTCTAGTATTGTAACAATGTGCACATGAAAGTGTCCAAGCTACTATCACACAGAGGAAAGTCTAAATCACATGCATGTAAATTGCAATGCTGGCAATTTCCTCCTAGCTGATGGCCCTGCAGCACTTCAATGGGAAAAATCCCTCCCCAAGCAACCTAACAAACCCACACGCTTACTTGCCTCAGTGGCTTGATGCTGAGCTCCTACATCTTTACCACAGGAGGTGCGGTAACCTTTTAAGCTAACAACTTTTGTAACTCCTCTGGTCCCTTTCCCCCTGGGGACCGGCTTTCCACGCAAGCCTCATTGGTAACCTTCTAGCTCCTTGTTTTACAGCACAACTTAAAGGCACAGATAGGGTACAGAAAGGGGAACTTGGTTCCTAATCCATACCTATCATGATCTTCTGTGTAAAGTTAGAGAAGTTCTCTTACAGCTTTCCTCCTCCCACATTCCTGCAAGACTGTGAGCCTTTCAAGACAAGGACTATATCATAGCATGCATTCATGGAACTACTAGTGCCATAAACCCTGTAGGCATGGATCTAAACCAAACAGCAATAATAAGCACACCTGAGTTATATCTGCCTAAAACTTAGTGCCAAGGTTGAAAGCAGACAGCAGCATTCTGCTACTCTGCAGTTGATTTAGTTATCTGATCTCCAAGGGCCTCACAAGACAAGACATAAGTTATCCTGTTTTTCCAACCCTCATGCAGGTGAAACTCTTAATGAATACAAGAGTGGACAAGAAGCATGTATCTTTTATGAGCTAATTTAAAAAGCGGCTATAAGGGATCCTTTGAGGAAACCAGGCCTCAAAAGTAATGGTTTTGGGGGGTATAATTATATAGGATTGTGCTAGGACGTAAAGACAATACAACGCGGGCCTCAGTGTAAATGTGACTGAGGCTTCCCATGGTGATCCGAACATTTATCATTTTCTAGGTAAAACAGACTCAAAGAAACCACAAGGACTTTTCTCACATATTTGAAGTTAATTCAGTATTTTGCTGAATTGAGGCTACAGTCCTTCGCACTTTGCAAGTTTCAGACTGCACACAGGAATGTAAGTACTCCCCCTTCACCTAAGCATTGCTACCCAACAACAACAACAAAAGAAAAAGAATGGAAAATTACATAAAAAAAAAAGAAAAAAAAAGGAAGTTCTGGTCACAGTGATTTCCCCCCAAACCCCTGCATGTAATTTAATAGCTCTCATCTGTTCATCTAATATAACAGTTATAAATTTGGCATGTGATCCAATGGACTAATCATTCAGAGACATGACTACAGTCAGCACCATTCATTCCTCCCAGCATCAAAAGCCCTAAGCAGTGGATGGTGCTGATTAGTCACAGCTGAAGACTTTAGAGCCTCAACATGCTAGTTTAGTATTAATTTTCACCTAACTGGAACAGAGCAAACATCCAGGAGAGGGAGGAATAGTTAAAGCATGTTTTCAGGCTTATTCCCAATAAAATTAAACTGAGCCAAGTAGGAAACAGTCCGTGCAGTTTGCCACAACATGCAGATCTCAGAAGGGAAGCAGAAGATGCTCTTCCTGTGTTCCCTCCCCAGCCCACGTGAGGGGCATGTCCCTCAGCAGATTTTCTGCACTTCATACAGAATACGGGCACCAAGGTTGCAATCCTGGAAGATCTGTTTGAGCACCACCTCCCCCCGAAGCCATCTAAATTTCACCCTTGATTTTCAATTGAAAAATCTCTAGCATTTTATACCAGCACATGTTCAAAGCTGACAGTCTCAAGCGGAGTAGTTCTAGTTTTAATCTGGCTGGGATCCAAAAATGAGACGTAGCACTCAATCCAGTACTCGTGCTCAGGGAAGGCCCAAGAAACCTCAGCTGGCTTTACAAACAAAATGCCGTTGTGTCTGCCATTTTCCTAAAACACAGCTTGTAGATGACGTGGTGCTCACCTTCCCATGGGAGCTCACCTAACGGCTAGAGAACAGGTAGGAAGCAGGGGAGGAAACCGTTATTTGCTTTGCCTGAGGAAATGCAAACCTAACTCAGACTGAAGGCTGTGTGGGGTAGGAATACCTTCTCTTGGCGCTGTTTTGACACCAGAGTCCTGCAAGAGAGGAGTGAGAGTGACCAATGCTCAGCAGGAACTTTGCATTGAAACAGAGGTGATGTTAGACCTGGTTTCTCTTCAAAATGTGTTTTGGTATTTTAGCACCCTTCGATTGACTAAAACACAGAAGCAGGCCTTACAGGGGGCCCAGAAGGCAGGTTCTTCCCCCAAATCCTTTTCCGCCTTCTTCAACAGCCTCTTCTGCTCTCTTTCTCTCTCTGTGAGTTAATGTGGAATTACTTTATACATAGACTTGCAACTTCAGCCCATGAGTCGACAGTGCCCCTCCAACAACACTAAAAAAAGGATATCCCCTTAAATTCATATTGCAGGTTATGGCACTCTTTTAAGAAGGAGGAGAAATAGCTCCCACATGCGCAGAAGGGCATTAATCCATATCTTCTACTTTCTGGATGAATAATGATGAAGAAATTGAGGTAGCCAGACCATGACTTTTCTGGTGTCCTGCAATGTTTGAAGAAGAGCAAGCCTACTTGCTCTTCCAGACAAAATCCATAAAATTAGGACAAAAGCCCTAAGTGTGTATGGTGGGGCTTAAGATTGTGGATCCTAAGCAGAGATACTTCTTTCGAGCCCCGAGTAATAGGCTGGGATTGAAACTCACCCTGTCCCTAGTGTTCCCTGATGATTAAGCAGCTCTGCTTGGTGGTTTCAGCTTTATAAGCAGACCTAAAGGTCAAACACCTGCTTCTGGATTCATTCCAGTAACTCAGTGGCTAAAAATGTCGATCTGTAGCATTTTTGATGCCTATATTTTTGACTGGTTCCAAGTTCTGCGTTGAAGCTCCTGCATTAAAGGGTCACAACAAAAACAAGATTATAAAAAAAAAAACCAACAGATCCCAAATTCTTCCCGAATGCAGTTATTTTCTGAAATGGACACTTTAATTTCGATCATTTTAACATTTCACTAATGTTTTGTTAAATTTCAAATTAACAAAATTACTCTGTAGAAAACTGCGTTACACCCAGCTGCAACATCACCACTAAAATGATCAGCACAGTAATATTAAAGCAAAGGTATACTTTGCTATTTTGAGTCAAATACGACATTTTCCTGACCTGCTGCTGTTAATAATTTCAAGCATATGTTTACATGGCTGTTTTTGCCAACCCACTTTCAGCTGTCACCAGCCCCCACAGAAAATAATAATAAACACTGAGTACACCCACAAAGAGGTAACTGAGAATGGGTTAGATGCACAGAGAGGTCTGGAAGCTGCGAGAACATAAACCATACAGCATTCCTAATTTTTTGTCATACAACTCATACTTTGACCCAACAACAACATACAGCTTTGATTTTCAGGTGCAAATTTTATTGTGGATCATAACAAAGGTTTCAGAAAAAGCAAAGGAAAAAATCAGCAATAGTGTCTCTGACTTACAGAGTACATAAAATAGATGCTGTGAAAGCTACAAACTCTGCAGTTCAAGGCAATGCAGCTTAATTTAAACTAACCATTATTTTCAGATACACACGTTAAGAAGCAAATTTTGCAAATACTTTTTTCTCAATTAGTTTGATATTGGAATTGAGAACCAAATGTTTCAATGACACTAACATTGTTGCAGAGTGTGTAGTATTAAACTGTTACACAGAAAAGAAAATCTCATTATTGCAAAAAGAAATAATCACACAGAAAATATTGTCAAAATACATAAAATTAGCCCTAGTAAGTATTAAATGACTCAAAACCTCTTTGGAGAATCTGTGGATGCTGAGGTATGCATTATTTTGGAGTACTGGTGCTGCTATCTCCATTTTTCACGTGATGCATCAAAACAGAATATCTGACCAAACTAATTATAACTTTCTACAAAGGATTTATTCAGGTGTTAATTGTACTTTAACTGTAAAGAGAAACCCCATGCTAATTCTTACAGTAAAATGACAAAAGTCTACTAGGTAACAGTGCAGAAAATGTTCCAAGAGGTCTTCAAGGCACTGTTCTCTCTTTGGGTGCTTGGCACACAGAATAGGCCATTCATGAAGGCTGTTTTGGTAGGAAGACAAGAATAACAAAAACTAGACCTAGAGCTAGTATCTAGTATATTAAATAGCATATATATTTTTCTCTAATGAAATAAACACCATTACTTTTAAAAGCCATTCTGCTTTACAACACTGTGGCTTGCAGTAAGGTGTCTGCTAAATTAATCTGAAACATGAATTAAAAAACATACTTCAAGAAAATAAGAAAGAACAAAAGTCAACCAAGTAGGATTTACCTCAATCAATATAGTCTGCCTGAATGTAAACCATTCGCAAGTACTGTAACCCTCTGTAAAACAGAAAGTACCAAATGCTCTGTTGATTTAATGCCACTGGTTTACATGGAGATACGCCAACCAGCAACTTGGTCCACAGTCAATTGAAGCAGATTAGGACCCTATCCAGCACTCCCTGGTCCACTTGAATTCCTGAACTATGTAGCTGCAAGGGCTGCTGCCCCCTATGACAGGAAGATATCTACTGAAGAAATGAAAAGAACTAGATATCCTGCAGTCAGCTCGTTTAATAAGAAACGGTGTGTCTGTATTCCATCAGAAATATAGAGCAACCCAATTCTGGATTTTATGTGTGTGTCTCAGGAAAAATCCTGCAAAGGTTCCTTCAATACCTTTTTCTAGGGCCTGTTCTTTATGGCAACTAAATGCTAGTCAGCTGGGAGAGAAATCTCAAAGGAGCTGACCTCAAGATATTAGGATTTTAGATAATTATTCTGACATCTTTTTGATGTACTATTAAGAATCTGTCGCTCCTTCTTTGAAAAAAATAACAGTTTTGTGTGGTTGACAGAGCATGCCAGGATCCATCAATAGGGAAAGGATGTCTATCTCCAACCACAAAACAAATCTGGATACCATATTGCTTGATGCAATGGATGGATCAGAAGTCACAGAAGCACGGAAAACTCTGTTCTTCTGGCAGTTTCATAATGCCCCAGCAGCAGAAATGTTTACTGCTCGTTTGTTACTCAAGGCAGGCTAATAATCTGCGAGTTTTCAGTGGACTCAGCTACATGTAGTCCTTCATGTGACAACAGCACAACAAACAAGCACATTGGTCTGGTGGATGAGATCCAAATACCCCCACAAGATCTTAAGGCAGTGGCTTGGATTCATAGTACCTGGCTTTAGAAACCTAGCCAAAGCGCTGACATAGCAGCCTCGAGATCAGAGGCTCCCTCTGGGACCAATAGAGAAAGTGGCCTCTCCAGGTAACTGTTCACATCTTACATGGGCTAAATCTATTGATTTGGATCTATTTAACCTTTTAAAGTAATTATAAATAAAACAAGGATTGACCGAAAACTTAAACAACTTCTATCTTAATATAAACAGGAAAATGCTGCATTCAGCTGTACATCAGTATACACTGCTGTGTATCAAGAATAAAAGCATCAGAGGTGTCAGCAGAATTTGGCCCAGCTAACTTAACATTTACTTCCCTGAAGGAAGGTGCTGGCCTACACCGATTGCTGAAGAGCAAACTGTCTACAGTAGTATTCTATATTTCTATAATATTCTGTATCAAAGCAATAAATATTAGATATAATCTGTATATTAGATTTCATAGTTATTTGATAGCTATTTAAATCTACACTGTCAAAAATATAAGCAGTGACCCACTCCTACGTGGCAGCATATACTTTTTTGTGTCTCACATGGGTCTATATTTACATAGGACACTCTTGTTTATATAGCAGATTTTAATTTACATGAATTCTTACCATAGGACAGATGATTGTGTAAAGGTTGGATATTGTTTAAGTGTTTCTATGGTTCTGCATAATTGCATTTCAGCATAAGGATTTCATCATTTTTTCTCAGTTTTATGTTTTTTAAGGATGGAAAATGGAGTTTGATAGACTTCAAAATCTCCAATAATGTTACACCAATATAGCACAGGAATACTTATTTTCAAGTCCAGGTAAAAACCAGTTTCACTATTCCTAACCTTTTTCCTCCACATTTATAAATCTCCTCTTAAAGAAAGTGCACCCCTGAAAACAAGGGCAATGAAAATGTTTTGGCATTGCTGAGATGTAAACGAGTATTTCAGCTGAGCATGATCTGCAGAAAAGCCACCATACATTTTTAATTAACAATTACAATTATTAAAGTCTAGGTGTGCAAATGAAAAACTTACATGTGAAACACTAAAATAGCTGAAATAGGTGGTGGTATATACACGAGTAGTTCTGTCTCAGTTTGCTCAAAAAAGGCTTTGTTAATTCCTATCAGTTAGCTTCTCAGATATTAACGATTTAATGAAAAGATGCTCATATTCACCAAGGTCAAAATGTCCAGTTATTTACCTGTGTAAAAGGCAAATAACTATTTTCTGCACCTTTAATCTCAGAAACTCAGTTAAAAATATAGAGGTAAAAAGTATTTTAATAAAGATACTTAGAATGCTTATAACAATCAGATAAAAATTTCTGAGTTCAGAGAACATCCAGGCATTGTCCTCTGAATTAAATACTGACTTTCCTTTGCAAAAGTTGATATTTACTTCTCAGAATAATAATTTCTGTGGCCCCCCAGCAGAAGTTAGTTATCATCCTGTTATTAAACATCAGTTAGTGTTCATCAAAGACAGCATGTAATTGCTTGCCTTCCCTTTATGCTAATGTTGCACTGGAAAACTCTACATTTAAAAAAACCCACTGGAAAATTAAAAAATGTGTAATGCTTTATATACTAAGTAACATATAGGTGTTATTGACTGTTCTTGCCAGCACTGCATTTCTTCAGATGAACAGACTCAAGAGCTGATACATTGCTTTCCCTTTCACCTATACCAATTCTGCTGTAACTGGATGACTATTAACAAGTCTCCTTCCTGCACTAAGCAGTCCAAAGTTTTCTAAACAGTCGTCCCGTAATTTCTGCCTAAGAATCTGTGGTTGGAACACTTCTTTTAGAAAGGTCTCTAATACTAACATCAAGGCTTTTAGCAAATGATTACTTTACTCTTCAACTTACGCTAGTTCAGTTTTTGATGATTAACACTCGTGTCAGGCAGTCTCTATCAGCTTCTTTGTGGAAACGTAACGGGTGCTTGATATCAAGTCTAAGGGAAGAATCAACTCCCATTTCTTTTTTGTGTCTTTGTTAAAGCTAAAACCAAACAGGTAACAGCTTATACTTGGTTATGATTAGAAAAAAAGTTCTCTTTATAGCCATGTAAAATTACCAAAGAACCTTACACTGTAACAGAGACTTTGCAGATGGGAGTAGTTTTGACCTAAAAGCAGTGCTTTTGTATCTGAAAGGCTACAGGAATGTTTCTGGAAAATAAATCTTTTTTTTTTGTGTTGGACATTATGCAGCAAAATACATTCATCATAAAATCAACCTAAGGGACAGATTCTAAATCCTATTTAGCAATAAATCTATACTTGCAACCTGGTAATCCTGTACTAAAACTACTAAAAGAAAAACAAGCCATCCTTTTACTTTCTAATACTATGTAATAATAAAAATATTATAGGGAAACTGTATTATACAGGTGTGTTTTCCCAAAGTGTGTACTTTGCAAAAAAGATCTCTTCCTCAAACAAAATCAAGTGACAAGGTGCAAAGTCTGCTTATGCGGAATGCTCAATAACACATATTTAAAGCAGAATATCATGGTATAATAAGTATGAAGGAATGAGTAGCCACTTCAGTTTGTATACATAAAATTCAAGCCCAATAGCACTGGCAAATATAAATTAATCAGGTTAACTGCTTGAGAAAGTCTCTTCTTTTTAGCTGTGAACAAGAGTATTTAACTTTTTCTCCCCATGCACATTTCTCATAATTAGAATGCAACCATCTTATCATGGATAGAAAATACCCAGATTAGAAAAGATACATGTAAAAAATATTAAAATAGATACTCAGTGCTGAATCTTCCTATGATTGGCTTCAAAGGCTGATTTGAATTAAAGTTACTAAATCTTTTTTTCATTCTTGCTTCACCTACTATATATTCTCCCAGAATATACTCAAATACCTTCCTCCAAATCTTTTTCTTCATAATTTATATTAGTTTTAAATCTACTATGAAAATAGTAGTGCAAGAAAAATCAATTAAAAATTCTTCAGATAAATGGTTCAGGTCCTTTTATGATGAAGACACAGAGGAATACCGATGAAAAATATGCTTGTTATGATGCTTTCTTTGTTAGCACTCCTTTACATCCCAAATCAATTCTTCACTCCACGTTCCTATATTTGGTAAACAAATTGTACAGTACTCTCAGTGTAGACTTCAAGTCACAATTTACAATATCTAGGAAAAAAAAGGGGAAAAAAACATTATTGACTTCATTAGCTCAAAATATTTTCTGAAAAAGTGCCTATTCTCTACTCCCTTTCCTTGCTCAGGTCCATATCCATGAACATTAAAATCACAAATACAGTAAGAAAGAGTAGAAATATAAATAAACCACAGTTTTTAAACTGGCAACTCAAAAATGATTACTTCAACCACTTTTAGTTAGGGATACAAATGGCTAATAGTGCTGATGTAGAAATGCAACCAAAGTTTAGATGCTCACAAGACAAATTGTGCCTAGGATTATGTATATTTACATGACTGAATCTTCAGTTGGTTGTGGGTGAAAAGTAATGATTTTAAAAAAATCATCAGACAGGAACCAACGAAACTCTTCTCTTATGTAAGAATTGCAGGCCTTGGCCCATTCTGGGCTGCAACATCCTTTATTAGGCCTAATTTCAGCAAGATAGCTACAGACAAGTTTAAATTTTCTAACGGATCTAAAGAAGCTAGGTGTACAAGTGGCCCTTGAAGACACTTCTGAAAATGCTTTGGGTTAGCTGATGTACATGGCTGAATCAGTCTTTAGAAACTCAACATCTAAAGCAAAGGATTTGTATGAAAAAAAAAGTTAATGAATACCTGCTGTTTCCAAGAGAAGTTGTTGAGAAACTCAATATTATTTCACAAGAAATCTATAAAACAAACTGACAAGTACTACTGCAGCAGGCTACGCTAGTGCTTCAAGGAATATTCAATCAAAAATAGGGACTTAGAATTGCCCTCAGAAAGAAAAGAATAAGAATAAGAATAAGAATAAGAATAAGAATAAGAATTTGTTCTATCTCTGCTGACTGTATAAGAACTCAATCTCCTAACTTTAGTTCTTGGAATTGGCCATGAAGGTATAAAGCAGATGGTGTGCATACTCCCATTATCTTCAAAAGCTTCAAGTAAGCCTAGTAAATTTTGTATTTAATCATCAGATAGTTTTGCCATTATATTTATTGACACTGATGTTTCTCACAGATTGTGAAGGGGTCATACTTTGACGAATGAATCCAATCAAACCAAACATGCACGGTGTCCCACAGCATGCAAACTTTGAAGGGCCACAGATACTAGCTACATGGCAAACTGACACCCATGGACAAAGGGTGAAAATACTCAAACCCTGTTTTTATGCTGTGCCTATGCATGGTCATGAAACCATGGCCGCATGGTTTTGTGGTTCTGAATAAATCAGATCAAAAATGTTAGTTATAAGGTGAAGAGAAAATGCCAAAAACTACAGGAAGGGCACATTGCTCCCACAACATCATGTTATACTCTGCAATAGTGTTTGCATATAATTCAGGAAGTTTCCTCTTTCAGGCCAGCAGCAAGCTGCATAACACCTTCCTTTCCTAACACAGAACTTCAAATGAATAAAGAGGTAACTTTGACAGGTCTTTGCAAAGTTACCAGAAGACTCCACCACCACAACAGAATTCCACAGAAAGGTCCAAACTAAAAAGAAGCACGCTCCCAGAGAAAGGGGAGTTATTTCTATTGCTACATCTGTTTGACCAACATGTATAACATTTTACTGGTTGCAATTTTCAAAAAAAGAAACTTGAGTTTGCCTTTGATTTAGACATTTCAAGAAGTAATCTGAAAAAGCTCAAACTGCAAATGAATTCGTTATAGACTCAGTAGATTAACGTTCTGGTCATTTTTAAAGTAAAAGGTCACGGAAAGCTTTTTAATACCTTTTCAATTATATTGCAAATAACCCAAATAAACTGTTGACCCCATAAAAATCATTGGTTTTCATACTCATTTATTTAACTGCATTCTTTTTTCCACTAAATATGTTTTTCATATTCTAAAGCACTTTTCAGCATATTTTTTCCTAAAGAACCTCAAAGAAACAGGGTAGGAATTTAAAGAGTATTTAGTATACACATTTAGGGTAAGATCCTTTTCAATACTCTTTTGCTCACTGGAAATTTTAAGTACGGGCATTGTGCCCAATGTAACAACACATAAAACAGATGTGTTTTTCCATTCACATTGGGCAGGAAGTTTCATATTAAGCATTTCAATAATTGCACAAGAAATGTCTTATATATGCTGAAATATCCTTATGGCTTGATTTATACTGGAAAAATTAGCTGTCCCCTAGAGCAATAAATACCTGAAAAATTAAATGCCATAAGAATTTTAAACCTCCATGGGGAGTAAAGGATCACAGATACTCTCTGTTTTACTTGGATCCCTAGATTTCACTATTTCCCCCTTCTCTCTTTGACTGCTTCAAACATAAAAGTTTGTGATACAGTCAGCACTGGTTAAGCATGATTGTGGATAACAGTTCAACCAACCAAAAGAAGCAAAAAAATAGGCTGGGCAGGTCGAGAGTAAACGCATAGGCAGCACAGGCTCAATCCTGAGACATATTTTTTTGTGTGTGCACGTATGTCTGCTCCTGTTATGATCTGGAAGTTGGGAGGGATGGAAAATAAGCAGAATGCAGCAGAACTTGATTCACTGATGTGTGCCTGAATCTCCAGAGAGCCCTTACTATTAGAAATAAAACTGAGCATTAGCTTATATCAACTCCTCAGGGAATGACAATCCAATATTACAGCAGGAAAAGACCGTGTGCACCACAGAATGTGAATCTGCAATGGGTCTTGAAAACACATATATATTGATTATTATGGTAGGTAATCACAGAAGCCCAGCTACCACCCCTGTTGGGAAGAATGAAGAAGAAGCTGCACATCCAGCTCCTGCATGGTAAAAAGCGGTAACTTCTCACGGGAGGAACCACAGAGTACCCTATAGCATGGTGAATCAAGGGCCCTATGTCCAGCCTGAAAAGCTGGATTTAAACCCTGTATTTATATGAGCAAAGAGGAGTGGAATCCTGGTCCTGCTAAAGTCAGCAGCAAAACCTTCATCTTTCCTGAAGACACATTTTACTTTCAGTCTCCAGCTCTAAATGTAATTTAAAAATGTATGATTAGGTCCTGCATTCAAAGGCAGTTATATGAACATTTGAAATTCTTCTTCCACAACATTTACCTCTTCTGTGAAAATCTTGTAAATTATACCAGAATACTTGAGGTTTAGTACGAAGGTGTGAGATAGGGGAAAACGGAGCAACTGGAGCAATTCACATCTGCCAGTGACACCATTCATAATTGTATTCTTTTTCTTTCAGTAAACATGTGAGTATTACTGCCTATGTTTGGTCACACAAATCTTACCCTGGCCATTCAAGAAAGGAAGCCTTGCAACATTTGAAAATGCATATCTATCAGCCATTTAAAATACAGAGTTACCTGAGCACTTCAAAATGTATCTTGCCTTTCACTCTTGGATTAATGTTTTAACCGTCAAATTTAGTGATACTGTAATCCTATGAGATAAGATCTGGATCCAACACAAATTTTTAAGGAGATACAAAAAAAAAGTAGAACAGATACCTTCTGGTCTTGGCTTTGGTTTTTCCAATCCACCATCTTGCATTAGCTCAAACGCAAAGGATACATTGAGGACCTAGTAATATAATAAAATTAGTCATTATTGTAAACTATATACAGTATATCATAAAAGGTCAAAAAAGATGTATTTAAAGCTGCAGACCCAGATGCTCGGAAGAGAAAAAATAGTCAGGGCTCCATATATCAGTGGAAGATCTGGTCCATGGAATCCAGACAATCCATTGTTGTTTTTTTCTGGGTGGTGATGGTGGTTGCAGAAATATCACAGTAATTGAAAATAACACGTGAACTAATATTACCCATAGAAAAATTACTTACAAGTAAGAATAGCCCACCTCCCTCAAATTTAAAAATTGGAACATGATGGCCCATGAAGTACTCTTATCTTGAACAGACAGCTGAATTGCCTGGATAGCAACAGACACTGAGGTAATGGTTGTTCTTAAAATGATACATCGTACACATATGCCTTTATGCTTCCAAAAAACATGAAACCTTTCAGATGTTAAATTCTTGGATTTTGGACACAAAAAATCAGTTCTGTCATGAATTCATGTGTATAATTTTTTTTATACACTTAATGAACAGTAAATCTGCTTCAATGACAGCATCAGACAATGGCTGCCAAAATCAGTAAATACTTGCTAACCACCCCATCATTAATATAATTTTCCCTTTTATTCTGGATAAGCATTAATACTGAGATCTTAAAAATGCTTGAAAATGGTTACCAGTACAGTCCTCTCTTGATTTCAGCTACTTACATCAAGCTTATGCAGAAAAGTTTGTGTCATCCTTGTACTACTAGACATGTTTATACGCTTATTTGTTTTTAACAGAAAAATGAAATCTAATTACCTTTTGTTCAAAACTATCAGGAGTCAAGAAAAAGCTGTGCAGAGGAACAAAATAGCCTTCTAGGAGTCCCATTAGCAGGACTAAGTACACACCATCTGCAAACTGTAGAAAAGACATTTCTCAGTACATTTTCTGAAGAATAACTCATTGCTTTGCTTAATGAACAAGATATATATTGTCTAATGCAGAACTGTCAACAAACTACTAATGCAAATATTTTAAACTGCAACTAAAAGATCTCATCTCACTGCTTTGATTCTTTTCATTTAGTTAGTACACTCTGTTATGTCTCCTCCAAAACTGACCTAATGCTAAAATATACATGCAGAATAAAGTTCCTGGAAAGAGAGGTGGTCAGTGGCTTTGATCTATGCCTTTGCTTTCCATTCTACCAGTTGTGGGGAATCAGAACAGCCACCTTTCAAGCTCTCAAACAGCCTGCATTCCCTGAGCAGAGAAAAGCAGAACGAAGGTGCAATCTCATGAGTGCACTGAAAGTCAGTATATTGGAGGAAATAAAGGAACAAAGAATCATCTTTGTCCATATTCTGCAAGTCTGTGTCAATCTATTAAGTGTACGTAATTACAGATGGAAGGTATCTACTTGTTATATGTTCATTTCTATCTAAAAAAATAGCAACATCCATAAGATTTTGTAAAAGGCCTCTCACTCTTACCCCTGTGGCATCGGATCTATCAGCACACTGAGATATCCTCACAATCAAACCGAGTTATCTGAAACAACGCATCACCTTCCTGAGGTAGATAATTTTCTTTCAACTGATAGAAATGTAATCTCTTATCTTAGAGAATACTGTTTCAGATAAATACTTAAGGGGCTTCTAGGTACATTTGAATAATACTTTTTTTCTGAAAGTAAACAATGCAATAAGCAGGCATAGGAAACACTTTTCTGAAAGCCCTTACACATTATTTCCATCTAAATTTTAATTTTGCCTTTGAAAAATCTCTATCAGATTGATAGCTGTTTAAATAAACCAGAGATTCTTATTAACATGAATCAAGACATAAAATAAAGCCTATTCTGAAGACACCTGGGTTTTTTTGATAGTGCAGATACCATCCTTCCTGCCTGACTTTGTGATTTTCTTATGATAACTGCTGCAATTGTTCTCCTGGGGAGGTATTAATACAGCAGGATTAAGCTTTTCTTTTAGCTTCTTTCCAGCCAATTTAGCAGCTGAGAACAAGAAAGAAGACCACGAACCACATTATTTCTGTGGTGCAGCTAAGCCTGCAGCGCAACTGTACAGCTGCCTATACACTTGAGTAGCTTTACTCTCAAGAACATAGCTCACCGAATAGAGTCATTATAATCCCATGCTTGTGCGCTCGTGTAAAGGCAGGCAGGAAACAAATGTTCAGTTTGACGTTGGATCAAACCAAGCAGACAGAGTCCTTTCCTGACCAAAGCAAGCACAGGTTCTGCTTACAGCACTTGGCACCACCCAAGAAGTCGCATCTGTTAATTAATTTTTATGCTAATGGAAGTATAAAACAGTTTTAGAGAAATTTAGCTGCCCTCATGATTCTCTGCTTAATTGGTGAGCGTCTTCTTCATACAAACATATTTAGAATTGAAGGGTTTCCCACTGAAACAACATCTTAGAGCTCAATCAATTCAATGAATTTTCTGGATAAAGTTACGGGCATAGTGCATAACATAGTGCAAACTCTCCCTCCCCTTTAAGAAAGACTGTAAAATCCTACCTGGGTCTCCAGTTCAGTGACCTCCAAATTCAATTTATTGAGATGCTTGTTCACAAAGGTGATGAGAGTCTGAAATATGAAAACAACATAGTGAAGGCCTGTTCAGTAGAGCAGCGGTTCAACACATGCAGTATGAACTCCACTCAGAGAATCTGCATGACTGAAGACTGCAGCACAATTTTGAAGTTTTAAAACTGAAATGTTACATTAATTTTTTCGTTTCCAAGAATGCAGAACAGAAATAAAATGAATGTTATGTATATAAATAAAAATACACTGTTAAAACATATTACCTAAAAAACCCCTTGTAGCAGACTATAGGGAAGTGGGTAATTGGATTCCACTCAAATCTGACAGCAGCCAAAATACTGTAGGTCAGAACCCTGGCAGTTGTAAACTGGATACCTCTTTGGCACCATCACACTCAATCTACCAGTTGGGTTCTACTCAACACACACTTTGTGAGAACTTTTTTTTGATGGAAACTTTGATAACTACATGCTTTTCTGTGTTCCAGAGTTAAGTTCATGCTGCTAAATATTAATAAAAAGTAACATTACAATCATGAATTTGTATATTTAAGTATAAGGCTTAATTGTATTTAATGTACGCAAACTATGCCAATTATATATTATATACATACACACTCACTACATATGTACAAACAGATACATACAAGCATGCACATGCACACATTATGTATTTTAAAAATAAAAACCTTCCAACCTTTTTCACTACATTGAGCTTGTCTGGAGCATGGTCAAATAAAGTATCAAATGCATCCCTTTCTGAAAAACATTCAGAGATGTTAATATTCTGAGCAGCCATTGTCCAAATACAGAACAAACATTTATTAAGGCACATGCTGGCTTAAGACAACAGAGTCAGAAAAAGGTTTCAGTACAGTCTCATTGTATTCCAAGTACAATGTATTATGCATACTGCTCTCTTGCTATAAGCTGCTAGTAACTTATTCTGTATTATTTATAAAAAGCATAATTTCCAAGTTGGATTTGGATTACCTAATAATCCCATTTCTCAAAAACAAACAAAGAATGGTACCTTTATGCATAAAACCTTAAACAGCCAGATACAAAGAGCTAAGTAACCAAATCATTGTGTGCAGAAGAACATGAGTTTACATCTAGAGTCACTACATCTCCAGAGGAAGATTCTTCCCGTGAGCCACTGACTGCACTGTGGTATGCTATATTATTAACCACCTCAAACAAGCTTATGATTACACAGCTGCAATACAATCCTTTGTATAGATGTTTTTGGGCCATTCTGATATGCAATTTAGGACATTATCAGCAGTTCAGGCAACCTAGGGTAGTATGACTGGAGTGCTACTGTAGTCACCTTCTGAAGAAAACAGGGAAAAAAAAAAGGTACCAGAGCCTTTTCTGAGCAATTTTCATTTCGACAATCACCTGAATGATAGCAAATGACACCACAAAAAGGTGCATTCATATTCCTCAGTAAAAAAACGCTAGAGTAGGTCCAAAGGCATTTGTAGAAGGCAGAGTTTATACAAAGTAAGACTGCTCAGGGATATCATTGAGAAAGGAGGTCATGCATGTAGCCTTTTAAATCAGCTGTAAGGCAGCCATTGAAATAATACAAGAAACAAATGCTAAATTCTTGGTGGGACTCCACCTAAGCTCCTCAGATAAATGTTTTCTGTTGAACAGGCATTTGGCCAGCCTCAGTACTAGCAGGAAGACATACTAGGCACAGGAACTTGCATGTTGAGTAATGACTCAAAGTTATCAAAGCGTAAGTAGGTAACACATGCAAGAATGCCGACGAGTTCACCAGCTGGTTTACAATAAGACATCATTTTATATTAAGCTAGGAACTTATGACCATTAATATTATTACAGTAGCATTCTGGAGGTTAAACCACAAAGCACCTGCAAATTAACACGTGCTGAAAAGCAATGAAATGTGTTTCAAAGATGGCCAGACTGATTTTAATGCTTTTTTCCTTTTGTTAACTGCCACAATAGCCTGTGGTTTATATATTTGCCAGAGCAACTTGAAATTCTCTACTTCCTTGCAGTTTGATCAAAGTGACCACCCATTGCAGAACTAATGTACACTTTGGCTGCCTCAAGAAAAAGATAATAATCAAATGAACTTACCATGCCTTCCTGATAATGCCCTGTGAAAAAAAAACAAAACCAAACAACAAAAAGAACAAAACACAGTTATATATAATTCACTTGCAGACACTGTGCTGCAAAAGAAAACAGCATACGTGGCCAGATGAAAACTGGTGAAAACTGGAGTAAATCCACGGAATTAAGAAAACCTTCATCAAGTTACTCCAACTGAGAATCTGGATTAGTCTGGAGTTCATCAGTGTAATATCTCCTGGCCTCACTAAAGTCTTATGGGAGGCCAGATTTCAGATTTCCTACTACTGAACCGAGGCAACACACCTTGCCTGAGTGAAGAAGGCTTTTTCATGTCGATTTTGTGAAAACTTTTCCCTTTGCTTTAAAGATGCATTTACCACACCAACCACAATACAACTGCAGCCCAAACAATGCTTGGACTGGGTTCTTAAGGACTGCAGCATTTTGCTCCAGTTGATCCCTCATATAACTATTACACATAAACAAATTCATAAAGATTAATAATAAGTCAATAGTCCGGCCGGCTTCTCGCCATTCTGTTAGAAACTAGGATATTCTACTATTGCTTTCAGTCAGCTTGGAATAACTTTTCTGTTATAAATTGCTCAGTGAGATGACATGTACAGGGTTTACTACTGTCTTTTTACACCCCCAAAGTCCAAACACCTAAAAATAGTCGTATCACATTCTTTTTTGAAAGAATCTAGTTCTCTATCAAATAAATACCAACATAAAAGAATGAGGCCTATCTTTCTTGTTTGTTTGAAGGACTTTTGAATAAAATAATAATAAATGTAACAAATGCAGAAGTAAATTAATAGTAGATAAATATAAAGCAGAGATTTTGTATATCTTCACTCTGTCTTCTCTTCTATCCTGGCCTCCTGCTTTTAGTTCCACAGCTCTATATTTCCTCATCCTTTTGTATTTTTAGATGCATGTTTGCAGCTCTTGAAAAGGCTAAAATACAGTCACTGGCTGATGCATCATCTTCCTTGGAACCCCAATACTGAAATCTAAATATCAGCAAATGTTTGAATTTCTGAGATGCATCTGTGTTCAATTACTGAACTGCTGGCAAAAGTGGTGTTGACATACTCAGTGTTACCAGTTATTTCCTCTTGGATTTGTCGAGACTGGAGGATTCCTTCTCGTTTCTGGAAAAAATAAAAAAGTGACATTTTTCTTAGTAAAGTTTAATGCTTAGGGCACAGTAAAAATTTATTTGTGATCCACAAACATAATTGGATAAGAAAACTGCAAAATAAGAACTTTTTTAGACAAACTTACAGTAATACATTATTTCACCTTGCAAGTACTTCAGAAAACTCTTTTGTACATTAACAAGAAACTTGAAACTCCACCTGTAGAAGGAAGTATTTCTTTTCCTTTCTCCATTGTTCTTAATTCACTTTTCTTTTAAAGGCCCCAATTCAGCAAGACATTTTAAACACCTAAACACATATGTAAGTATTTTTGTAGAGGTATGTCTAGGTGAGTTGAATTAAACCTTGTATTTCAATGAACAGCTTGGCAGATGGTGTCTGTGCTTCTCTTTTACAAAAATCTTGCTCCCAGGCTATCTGTTCTTTCTAACCTATTCATACACTTTATTTTTGCCTCAGTGTTTTCCTTTTCTGACTTCTCTCCACACAAAGAACTCTATTTGCTTGTGATGGAAAACCAAAATGGAGAATAAACCATTCAGAGCCTGCTCCAGACCCTAGTTGTCTTGATGTTACTATATGGATTGACTCCAACACTCTTCAGATGTGAGCAGCTCTTTGTACATGCCGGTGAGTGGCCTGTGTCTAGAAGCCGTACACAAAATGGCAGAAGCCAACTCAAATGGTTGCTTTTTGAGTCAGTCGTAAAATGAAGGAGTTTAAAAATTTGACATTGTTTCCAGGATGGTGATCACAGTCATCTGGTGGTGGTGTAAATGCCGCACATATGTTTTGCCTCTCTTTGTGTTCTGTCAATTCTATTCACTGGAATTATTAAAATTTTGCAATACAGAAAGAAAAGTCAGGCAAATGCTGACGACTGCATGTAAAGTCTAGACATTAGGCAATTATTCATGAGTCTTCACTCCCTGTCATACAAGGAAATGAGAAAAATAAATTTATGCTCGTCCTAGACTTGCCTTCTACGTGGAAAGGAGAAAAGGAGAATAACCTTTTGGAAAAGTCCTTCATGGCATGTGAACTGGGGCTGCTGCTCTCCCCTACCTTGGAGAAGATGGCACAGCCCCACCTGAGGCAGTCCTCGGTGTATGATGTGCTGAGGATTTGGCCAGGGTTGAGTCTATTACTTCTGTACTGCATGAATATAATACGTGAGGATCAAACTTCCTTTCTGCAAGAAAGCCATACATGGCACCCTCTGGGTCATTCCAGACCAGCACTTGGAGTAATCTGAACTGTCCTTTTAGCTAAATGATAGTTTCAGGTGTTTTGTGTTATATTTTTTAAAGACCTGTTACTAAATATCTTGCACATGGTTAAAAATGCATTCAGGGAGGGCCTCTGAACATTAAAAAGACAGAGTGGAGTCCAGTGTCTTACATACTGAAAGAGGGGGCACAGAACACCTGCTGAGACATCTTCTGTCACATATCTTGAAAGTCTGAAGAGAAACTACTTCACTTAGGGCTATCTTCATTTCCAGCTTGTGGAGACAGCAAAAAGTACTTGCACCTGAAGTTACAATCTAGTTCATGCTGGCTCAAGTTAGAATTCCACTCTGTTTGGGGGTTTTGTTTATTTTTCTCTTTGCTGCGGGGTGAAAGGAAACTTTTATTTCCTCCTGATGATGACTCTGACATGCCAATGGAGCAAAAGCCCTATCGCTCTTGTCTCCTAAGAGGAGTTGAGCATCATAGCAACAGCAACTGTACTTGTCAGTGCCCAGTCTGGTGATATGGGAGAAGAAAAAGGCTTCTACTCTACCTTCCCTCTGCAAACATGCACAAATAGCCTGAAACATACTCCAGTACTGATATAAAACATATTTCCCTTCTTGATAAACTGCAATTAATACCAATAGGAATTCTGGACCTTAATTCTGTTGTTGACCAAAAAAAAACAACAGACAGACAAAAAAAAAGACAAGACATCAAGCCCTAGTTTTGTGCCTGGCATCTGATCACTAACATTAATGGACTTTCCACACTGCCCAAAACCAACATGCATCTGCTGGACACTTATTTGACCAGCACATGTCAAGAAAGACTTTCCTACGCTTTTGATTTTTAAAGACTGGTGAAAAAGTCCCAATGGCAACAATCAGAATGGACCTTAGAAACACTAGTCTAAGCTCCTTCTCTGTGAAGGCTGCTTCCCATACATCTTTTGCACTCCAAAAACTCTCCACCTCAAAATCTGGCCTTAACACTGATGCCACCTGTTGTGAAGTTTGTTTTATACTAGACAGAGAACAACATAATATTCCTAAAAATACAAAGAAGTGCTACTTAGGACCGAAACACTGTCCAGCAATGGTCCTTAAAGACAACAGTGGCTATAACTGAAATAACAAATGATAAAAATGAACATCTACTATTTGAAAGTCACTGAGAAATAAGACATGAATTAACACCCCCATTAAAAAGAAAAGCTGGACACACATCCCAGTGACCACAGAAAACTTTATTTGGACAGGATTGGCATCTTCTTCCCTCACTGTTGAAAATCTGCACTAAAGGCCATGAAAAGATCTTGCTAATCCCTTATTTTGAATTGGCAACTACCCCTAGAACAAAAAAATACATCTGAAATTTGGGTAAGATGTCTGGAAATTGAAAGGGTCTCTCTTCTTCATGTCTCTTTGCATCAGCTGTATGTCAGCAGTTTTATATAACTGAGGGCCAGCTGCTTAATTTCCCACACAAAGTCCCATTCTGAAAACCTTCCTGCTATTTGAATGCATTTTGCCTATGTATTGCTGCTATCTGTTTCATCTGGAGGATTGTGTTTTTTAATTGCCCCACCAAGATGAAATGCAGAACTATTACAGAGCTTGAAAGAACAAATACATTTGTCATAGGTTAAAAAAAAAGACTTCTTGGAAACCTGGAGGCAATGCTGCTCGGAAACATTTCATACCTTCCCAGGGCTTTCAGAGAGGCAGTGGGACCAATGATCTCAGATTAAGCTTGTGATGTACACCTTCTTCTAACCTCATTAATTTCCTAGCTTTGCTTAACAGTAGTTTATGCACCCAAGAACTGCTGTCCCAGTGCTCAGAATATGCTGAAGCCATTCTGGCTGCTCTACCAATGCATTCTTATACTCTCTGACTTACAGCTCTTGCATGCACACAATCTGTCATTTAACCATTTGTGGACGGCATAAATAAATAATTTTTTAAAAAAGGGAAAATGATGGCAAGATCCATCTCTCCACAAAATCTCTCATTTGTTTCAGTAGAAATAATCAAGCAAAGCCTGGGCTTTGTTCAAAGTAATTCATTCTATTAGTATAGAAGGAAAATAATGTAACAACATAGCTACAAAAGGTCCAACTACCACATTTTTTCCCAAATCATCTTATAACCCAGATTTCACATTACTCTCATTGCTAACAGCTTTTGTACAAAGCAGCCAAAGGAAACAAGTTTTCATAAGAACTGTGCTAATAACCTGTTGGGCATGAACACATTTTTTGTTTCAGAGATATCTTTGTTTCTACTTCAATAAGCTACACCCAGCCAACACAGTAACCCTCACATGTTATGTGTTTCTAAATCTAACAAAATCATTAAATGAATTAGTGTAGTCTTCCTTAAAGACTTCATAAAAGTCTTCCATTCCTTTATTTGTCTCTCTCTCTCTCTCTCTCTCTCCCCAATTCCCTTTATCAAACTGTATAGAACAGAATTTAAAACCAGCTACCACATAGTCTGTTGAGTTTCCCTAGGCATGACCTTACTTTACAGAATGTATGAGGGTTTAGAACATGAGGCGGGCAAGTTTGAGTGCTAAATTAGGCTTTCGGATCTGCTGATTGTTGATTAAAACTTTCATTGAGTTCAAAGGGTACATGATGAAGTATACAGAACCAATCCCACAGGACATGAAAGACATTTAAAAAATAAAAAACCCACCCACCATAAAATAAAAATGTCTCAAATACAATTACAGTAAGAATACTGGCCCCCACCCTATGTTAATAGGAATCAGCATAGCCTTGGAGTTACACTGATTGGCTTTCACCAAGGACTGGGTCTGCAGGGCAAAAATCTTCTGTAACATTGCTTGTATTTCATTCTGGTGCAACTGCTTTCTCTGCAATTCACTGGCGCCTGAGCTACAGCTGTGTAGCTAAGAGGCAAAGCAGTGAGCCAGATTCTCCCACTACTTATTGTTTTTAAATTGGTTTATCTCTACTGACTTCAGTGGATTTGCTGTTGAACTACATTAGCCTATTAAACAAGAGGACAATTACATCCATTGATTTCAATGGGAATTTTGTCTGGACATATGGAGTGACAGCAGAATGCAAGATCTGGTTCTTTATTTTAAGACTGTGCTCTTTTTCTGGTTTAGTTTCTCATCCCAAAGATGCCCTGACTGCTGCACTCCTGATTTCTTAAGCTGGTTTTGGTAGAACTTTGAGATAAACCAGTGCAATTAATGTATTTATAATAATCAAAGGAAAGCGTTTGAACGTTATGTTCCTCTGAAGCCTTAGACGTGTAAGTGCAGATTTGCTGGGGTTCTCTTTCATCCGCTATGGAGAAACCCATGAAGTGGAGTCTGAGAGTCAGCGAGTCATTATCAGGCGTCAGTGATATATTTACCAGAGACTCTCCTTCCAATTTTTCCCCAAATTACAGAACTTGTCTCATTTGAATGCTGGAAAAAGGAGTGGTTACTTTCTCAGATCTGTCCCACAGACTTTCACTCACACAAAACTTGACTAATAGCTCCTTGCACCAGATACTTCAGGGTAACATCAGTTAAAACACATAAATACAGACAGTTACAGTGTGAAAAATAAAGGCAAAGTTAATTGGAGAGAAAGAAAAGCAGATTAAATAGGAAGAGGCCAAACAAGAGGCCAGCACAAGTCCAGCTGAAAGAAAAATGATGAACAGAATAACATGAAGAGTTTGGATGGATGAGGCTCCAAAAAGGAGACTGACACAAAAGATTTAGTTGACAGGGCTTTTTTGCATGCTTATGAGAAAGTCAACACTGTAATCAGACTAAATTAGCATGCACAAGGCTGAAAAAGAATATTTAGTCACCTAACATGAATCTGAATGTAATAAACAGTGACAATTCATCATTCAGTGCCAAGAATGATTTGAATCTCTACACAAGTGAGAAGACCGTCAAAAATGGGAAAAATAATAATTCTAGAGATCATATTGGGTGATAAACAAACACATTCCAACAATAATAATGCTTCATATATTTTTGATGTCAGAGTCTGGCCACTTCACAATCAAAATAAGATATTCTGAGCCACAGCTCAATCTGGGAAAGCACTTCTGCCTTTTTCTGGTTGAAGCATTGTCAGCAGGGAAGACGCACGAGTGTTTCTTGTCAGCCAGGGACACACACATGCCTGCCCAAACAGAAACTCTAAATGTATTTTTCAAGAAACCCCTCAGTCAATTTCACATTACCAAGAGCTGTTTAACACCTCTCTTACCTGCACAACGACAACCTGAATGGACACATGATCTGGGAGTCTGATTGGTGCTCGAAAATACTGTGATAATGCAACCAGAAGATGAAGTATTGCTACCAGACTTTTAGCATGAACAGCTGAAATAGATATTAAAAGCACAAGTTACAAACTGCAAAGTAACTAGGGCACATATTTTTACTCTTTAGGATGTAGGGATTATGGGACTCTTCCTCTTGCCACCTGGACCCAAGGAACACTTTTAAGGCACCTCTCTTTTACTGGTCTCCTCCTGATCAACAGGTCATGCAAATGCAGCCCTGTCAGTAATAAGCGGCAGCACCAAAGTGTTACTTTTTTGCAAAATGTCTGGATGCCATAGACTTGTGTAGATGGAAATCTAAAGCTAATCCAAAAGCCAGATTTCATGTACAGCAGTTTAAGTGCTGTCTCTGCATTCTCCTTGCCTTTCCTTTATTCCCCTTATTTCAATAAGGATTTATGGACTATCAGAAAGATATTTTTGTACTCATAACATGCACTTATTCATTTTTAAGTGTCACAATGTCTGCAGGATGATAAATGAGCCTATTTTGGCAGAGGCCTTAAGCAATAACTTACTAAACTCAATGACTCAAACATTCCTCATGAAGTTATTATAGTTCTTGTTATTGAAGCTTTTTCACAGCAGGTTTCATATGGGTAGTTAACACTAACAGGACTTACAAGATATCAAAAGCCATACTGTAGGAAATCCTTAATCAAGTATCAAACCATTGGCATGAAAGTGAATAATTTCTAATTCCTATTTATTGCCTTTCTTCTTCTTCTGTTTTGTTTTTGCATTTACAGTCTTCCCCAGAGTAGTATTCCTAAATGATCCTGTAGTGATGGCTACACTACAGTTCACTTACATTTTTTGTACTTGAACTAACCAATAACTACTACCTTACTTCACTGCTAAGGCAGGATCAGATTCACTGAAGTATCCTTCTTCATTATCTTCCAATGCAAGTCTCAACTATGCCATGGAGATAACCTTTCATACAAAATGCGGCAACGCTGTCAAATTTTGCTGCGGTGCCAGTGGTCACGGATGAGGTGCTTTAGCAGAACACTAAAAAGATGTCTGTCTGCCTAGGACCGGTGTGTGCTACAGCTGGCTCTAGCTGCTGCTGTCTATCTCTACTTTAGCTCTAAAACACATGTAAAACGTTAAATTAGAACTAGAAGTTAAATTGTCAGGCCACTCCAAACACCCTGCCTCCAGCTGCATAACAGTGAATGGAAAAAACCTGGGGGGAGGTTGAAGAGGGATGGGGAAAGAAAACTCAGTGGGACCACACGAAGGGGAAAGTCAGAGACACCTCATGCTCACTCTTTCTCCCTCAAGCTATTTCTCTCCCTCTCGCTAATTTGTTGTGAATGGAACGGGATACAAAACAGCTCAGCTCAAGACAGGTATAGGAGACCCGGAAACTGCTATATATTGGTCAAGGTATTCACCAGTGTGAAATGATTCTGGATACCAAACTTAAAACAGATTGAGAGGCTGAATTTTCTAAAGCTGCTGCTAACCTGCTTTCTGCAACACATGCACTAAACTGTCTTGTATTTGGCCACTGAGGGAACTTCTGTTAGATATTACTATGTTCATTATTAATACAATAAAATAGCAAGGGTGCAGTCCTAATCCTGATGAGAGTTTTGTAACCAAAATCAGTGTTTCAGATTTAGCCTTAAACTATCAGAAATATTATTCATATCTATGTTGCAAATATTACACAGATAAAGAGTCCACGGACCTAACTCTCCTTCTGCCTATCTACTTACATTTATGCAGGTACTTGCCAGTTTCAACAAAACAATTAAGTAACAGAAAACCTAAGCTGGTATGCATATGGACTTAAGAGCAGAAATACCATACTTCGACAAACTCAGAAAAGACAGTTTATTTAAATTGGAGGTTGAGCCCCAGTAAAGAGGGTAGAGTGTACCACATCTGGAAGTGCCCTGCAGAGCAGCTTCTACCACAAATACCAGGTTTCAGCCTTCCCTTATCATTGGGTATTTCAGAACTCCAGCTAGTAGCTATAAACTCTCGGATATCAACAAATGAGAACAGCACAGAAAACACACAACTTACAGTCAACGTTCCATTTAATGCTTCTTGGAGGGAGTTTAAGGGTTTCATTGATCTTTTCAAGCACTGTCTGTAGCTTCTGTTTCTGAGCAATTTCAGACTGAGTAACTTCAGCAACATTCAGCTTCTCACTTTCAAGTTTCTCTGAAGTGATAATAGAAGAAAAAACAGAAGAAAAACCATTGTTAACTCCATGAAGAACACAAAGACATTCCATGCACCCAGACGTACATTCAAGAGGTATCAGACTTCCTAGTTTTAAAATTATTTGCTTTTTCTTCCAGAGCCACTTTCCCCCACACATCTGAACTCCTAAAGATACAGTTCCCATTTTTCCCTTTATTTACCCATTGCCAAGGGGAAGGTGAAGTATTAAGAAAGCCACACTACTGGCTAATGAATATTTGCTGCAACTCCCTTTAGGGAACACCAGACTCTGAGGTAAGGTCCATTGCTTCTATAGCTACTGGATAAAGGGTATTCTGGATGCAAGTGGCTTGTACAGCAGACCAGCAAACTTAAGAAACAGATACCAACTTTAAGATTTGTTTCATCAGTCTCAGCCTCCTGCCTTCTCCCTCAGACTCAGACGATTTAAAAATTTTACTTGGCCCATTTGTGATAAAAGCGAAGTGTCGTATTCATAAAGGTGGAGGATGCACCCAAGAAATGCGAATAAGTATTTCTGGAGGTATGAAAACAACTAAAACCTTGGGGAATTTCTTTCTACAAAACCACAGCCCTTTTCTGCACTCAAAATTTGCAGCAGATTTTAAAATACTTTACGAATTGGTTTGTTAATAATTAGTACAGATTGCTAGGTATATACATACATGGCTTAGTGTTTACCATTAAATAGTAAACAAAGAAAATTTAGCAGTAAAAGCTCCCTGATAACAACACTAGAAACAAAATGCTTGGTCACCTATCAATTTACTTCAGTGAAACAGTATCTTACTAAGCTGGGCAAGAGGTGATCTTGTTCTCATCAAAGCCAGCTGAATATCTTCCCAAAGAGATTGAGCCTGAGCTACCGGTCTATGAATCCTGCCTAAGAGATCGCTATCTCCATGGCTTTCTTGTGCCTCCACAGAAATCAGTCTGTGTATAGTCTCACAACAAGACCAAAGTCTGTCATTAGCATAGACCTGATCCACAAGGAATTAAGGGTAAGGGAAAAGATTCTACTGAAATCAGTAAGTGCTGGATCAGTACATGCATATTTAGAGTCAGGCCATATCTGATATGCATTTTTTGGGTTTTGGGTGAAGTCACTGGAGGTCTGCCCATGAGAATCAAATGGTTCAGTCTGGGGCATATCCAGTCCATCACAATATATTCAATAGCTTAAACATTCATAGAAGGGAATAGTCTGTGTAGTCTTTATTAGAAGTGCTCACATGATGTTTCAAGATTCATTTAAGATACTGAAAAGAAATTTACCGGAGACTTTATGAGCTGTAATAACTAAGAAAATGGCTTCCAAGCCAACAGTTAAAAAAGCACATGCCAGCTCTGCATTAGCAGTTTCTTTTCTCTATCTGTTTCTCAGCTGAAGCTCAGTTTGCAGTCCGCTGGGTACCATTACCTCAGCAACGTTAAAAGCCAGACATCAAATCAGAAAGAAATTCCAACTTTCCAGAGGAACTTCGCAATGTGAATAAACTATAGTATGGAACCAGCAGAGATTAAAAACATCCACCATTGTACTGAAAATACCCTTGCCTTCAAATTTACTTTCCACTTGTAACACGGTTAAGTTTGTACAGCACATATGCAGATAATAAATTTAATTGGAGTGAATACTGTTGCCAAGACAAGAACCCTCCCTCTCCAACACCCCAGGTAGGCTTTATGCTGTTCTCATCAACTACAGAGCACCACACATTGCACTGTAGTTATAAGGATTGTGCATACAGCCTAATGCTCAAGGGTCTCATAATACAATGCTATTTTTATATCACTTAGTGGCATAAATGTAAGATGATACCAAGGCTCCTAAGTAGGAACAAGTGATCCACTTACTGACAAAGTGCCCCAACAGCATGCACATATATTTTTTCTTACCAAATAATTTCTGCAATACTTGTCCATCATACAGGTCTTCAGCCAAGTCTTTCACAATAATCCTCTCTCCTACCAACACATCATTAATCCAGTCAATTAATACCTATATGGGAAACACAAATTTGGCAGTATTATACACTATTCATTTGCAATTTAAAACACATGTCATTTTGTACAATGATGAAAATATTTAGCAGAAAGAATACCAAAGCTGCAATGACTCAAAATACAATCAGTCTGAAATGCCATCAGAAGAAAATAGGAAGGACTTAGGAAGGACTTTTTAAGGTGGCTGTGTCAATGCACCACAAGGTCGACAAATACCAGATCGATGCAGTGCCTTCTGGAGCGAAATCTGCTCTTGGCTTTCAGTAGTATTTTAACATTTTATTGTGAGGCAAAAGGTGCTGAGGTCAATTCTAATGAAGCTTCCTGCTGAAGTTCTAACCCCAAGAATCACAAAGACTACGAGGGAAGTCAGTGTCATCTTAGATTGGGGGTGGGATGGGACTAAGAATCTGGACTCAGGATTTTAATCCAAATTCTTAAGTCTCTCTGTGCCATATCTAGAGAAAGATACTACAACAAATGATCTGCCCATTTCACTGAGAGGTATACACCACGTGGTTTCATTTAATTAATATCTAAACAGTGCTTTGACGTGTTCAAATGAAAGAGGCAGGGATAGCATTAAAAAATAGTTTCACTTTCCTGAAAGTGTTTACATGGTTTTCATTACCTTCATTAGTTCCTGTAATTTTGGGTCATTTCTTGAATTTGGATCAACCATTGTTCGGACTTCATTTTCCTCTAGAAGGTTTAAAAGAAAGATATTAGAAACTATTACAGGCATGACACTTTATTTTACATCAAGCTTTTATGTTGGGATGTAAAATTGTTGTGAATTACCTAGCATAGTGTCCTCAGGGTCTAGTTCGAATGGAATTGGACTGAGAGGTAAGTTAATGGCATTTATTCCTTCTTCCTGTAATTCAGATACTAGGAAATAAAAAAGAAAAGCTTGGTCAAATTTCAATTCAATTTTACTTACTATTTCACTCTTGTTGAAAGTAGCATTAATTGTCTTAATTTCTTTATAGGAACATGACTCTATTAGATAGCCACTAGGTGTAATTACAGCAATAAAATATAGCTAACAAAAATGGGAGGCCCAGCCAACAAACCTTTACTTGTATGAGTAGATTTTTCATGCATAATGGCAGTGGAATCAGTGCAATTTCCTCAAATCTTTTCCAGGATAAGGCCCATTGTCCTCAAATTTTAAAAAGCTCGCTTGCATTTTAATGGTCCTGACATGTTAACGCTAATGAATCATTTTAGCTGAGGGAAATAAGTACTGCTTGCAGCTATGTCACCCGTGCTCTGGAGATGCTTCAAGTTTAGCTACTTGAGAGGAGTTGGGTCTGGCTATATATCCAACATGGGAGCTGCCAGACCGATAAATTATTTAGGACTGAAGGTGCAGTTGCAGCACATCCCTCCCTCTGTTGTTCAGGTCAGACACCAGCCAGAGCAGACTGGGATGCTTCTGCCCTGTGTTCTTGGGCTTTCTTTAGCCGAAACCATGGCAGCAGGACACAGGTGTAAGATGATGAACCCTCAAAAGTAAAGCCTTAGTGTGGAGTCCAGACATAGCTTGAGAAAGAACTTGGACGTGGGAATGGGGAAGTAAACCAAAATCCCATCGTCTGGAGATGCCCGCAGTTGTCAGGAAATATGGATGAGTTCTTACTCAGTCAAAGTCCCCTAATGCTGCAAAAATCAATGCTCTCGTAATACATGCTCTGACGACGTGGGAACAGAGAGATCCAGAGAAGTGTAAAAGCAGTCCTGCCACTAGTTCTGTACTGTACAGGGTCTGTACCTGGTACAGTTCAGTGAAGCTTCATTCATGCTTCTTGGTGACCCAGACTTTAATAGGTTGCAAAGACAAAGCCCCTCCTTCACTGCCCAAACATGCTTCCATAACAGAAGAGAATAAATACAAAAAAGCCAATACACTAATCCTACTGCTGTGAAAGAACGCATAGCACTGTGCAAGGAGGGTAACTCACTCTGGTGATCAGACAAGTTTGTATCTGCTTTGTAACCAAGAAATCAGTCCAAACCTGATTTACCAAACCAGGAAAGAGGCTCGCTGTCTTATGAATGACAAGTAAGTAATGTTGTTTTGACCACTAATTTTCCAGTGTACTGACCTTGAATAGAACTGGTTGTTAGCACAACTGTTCTGGTCAGAGTTTAAACTTAAATAACTTAATTCAACCATCCTACATGTGTTCTAAAGATTCAGGTAGCCGTATACAACTTCTGACACGAACTAAAATATATGATTTATGTGCAGATGCAGATTCACCACCTAACATTTCAGATTTATTACCTGAAGCTTTCCTCACTTTATTTTGAAAATTACAGAAACAATTTAGGTTCAGAGTAAAAAGAAAAGTACAAAGTGACAGTGGAGATAGCTTGTGTTTTGATCCTGGCCCTGTGACTGCCTCGTAAGTTAGCTTTTGGAAAATGGTATCATCTCTCTGCTTTAACTTCCTGTGTGCAATAAGTACACCTAAGTTTCACATGAGCACTGTGATAATTAGCCAGTTGGTGTGACAACAGTACTTAAAACTTTCCAGACATTTTCTATGCTTTGTGAAATGTTTTGTGTGCTGACATAAGAAATGGCTGTGCACGTTTCAAGAGTCTCTGTAGCTGTATTCAGGCATCTATGTAAGATCATAGCAATAACGGCTGTTAGAATGCTTACTACTTTTAATTGCACAAAAATAACTGAAAAATGCCCTACTTTCAATACTGAAACATTAACTTCACTCCATACACTCACCCTGCTTGTGTATCTGTAAAATACAAATACTGAGCAGCTCTAAAGAGTCATAAAATAATGCTGACAATAATAGTTCCCTGGATTGTTGTATATCCTCTAAAACTGATGGCTGAGAGCAATGGACCAAATTAATCCCTCATGTAACTTCATTGAGTTCCGAGGAGTTATAGCAAGGATGAATCTGGTCTAGCATGGACAATCTCAGGAGCTGTTTACACCTAATGGCAATCTTCTGAACTGCTAGCACTCCTCAGAGAAAATAATTGAGAGTTTTATTAACCTCTTTGATTTTTATTTTTATTAAATTCTGGTTCAAAATAGTTATGGGCATAAAAATGTCAGTGGATAGAAAACTTCCATGTGGAGGTCCTTCTGTTCTGAAATGTTTAGTTCATGGAGGACTTCCGCACAAAGGTTCCCTGGCAGAAAACGTTTTTACAACATCAATCCCAAGAGGGAGCATAGTAAATAAAATCTATTCAAGCCAACTGGCTCCACTGAGCTTTCCTATCCCAAAGGGCTAGATGCTCTACTTGGGGCAAGACACACTGGAGGAAGCAGTCAGCTCATTTTCCTAGTGAAGGACAGTGGGGAAAGCTTTTGGCTCCTCTCTTCAGGGAGCGACCCACTGGCAGAGCTTGCTGACACTTCTCCAGGGAGACTGAGTGAACCTTTCAAGGCTGTATGTTTTGTAACGTTCTTGACAAAGCCCACTGAACCTCCCAATATTTGTCCTCCAATGCCACAACTATCACGTTCTACTTTTAATAACATGACCTTCATCATATTATCAGAGTTTCTGAAAATACGGGAAAGCAAACAAAAAAACCACCATAACTTTGTATGGAAAGAGAATATAAAATACAAATAAAATAAAAATAAATATACATGAGAAACTAATACATTCATCTGTTCTAGAATGCATTGCAAGTGTTGTATCTATCGTACAGTAGCAGCCAAGTCCTGCTTTGCTGTACACTTGTTCCCCCAAGCCACTCACCCGAATCGCATACATTTCTCACACTTGCCCAAGCCATACGCAGAACCTACTCCGGATGATCCAAAGATCCCAGATGGACCCAGTTTGCCAGAGAAGATAACTCCTCCTCAGTCAACCCATTCTGCAGTGCACAACTCATGCCTAAGGTTGGTATTAGTCCCATAATAAAGACTCCTCCTGCCCTCCTGTCCCCTACAAGCAGAAACCATGATGGAAAAAAACTGAGCCTGATAGCATGTTTTTCATTTCTTTCCCAATACTGAAAAGATTTAACTACAGATTAATACTACTACTAAAAGCAGCAGGTAAGAACACATGCATTATATCAAGTTGTATGTAAAGGGAGAGAAAATGTATTATGTAGTATAGTCTCACTTTCGAAGAATTTCCATCAAAAAAGTTCCATGACAAACCACTATTATACACTTAGGTGTTTATAGAGGAACCGCAAAAACGTGATTGAGGTTAAGAGTTTGCATACCACAGTTTCAGCTGAGGAATACATTTTTCAGCTGCTTTTCATTAATTTGTTTTAATTAATTTTCATGAAAATCACTTCAGCAATTCAGTATTTTAATAAAAACAAAGCATGCAGGTTTGGGACAATTTTTGCAGCAGCTGAAATTAAAATAAAATCACCTAATTTCTTGAAATACATTGGGGAATGACGTGGAGCACCAGTAAGACCTCCACTCTGAGTCATACAGTGTGAAGACCCAGGAAGGGAAGAGGGGACATAGCTGCAGCAGTTCATCTATGCCACAGCAGTTGCCAAGAGCCAGACCACTGCACTGGGACCTGTGGCAGTTCCTCTGAAGGACAGTACCCAGAGTTGTCTGCTTGACATCAGGCATGCTGGGCCACTGGACGACCCCAGCAATTAAACTTAAGAGCACCTTTCTGTTCTCATCCTCTGCTGTGGCCTAGATACAGCCCAGTGCATCCGCTACCATGGGGCTTGTTCTCATCATGCTTATATTAGCATGATTAGGGACTTTATCCTTGTGGACATGAGAGGAAAATCCAGTCCTTCATGTGTTTTTTACAGTCACCATGCTGAGTGGAACTGGGGGTTGAACGTACTTCTAAAGCAAGACCCTTAAAAGCAACAGTTACACATAGCCTGGACGAATCTCTAAGGATTGGCGATGTGAAAGTCCCAGCTTTAACTCTGGATAAGAAAAGGACACTTCTGCTCAGACTTCTGATTCAGCTCCACGTGCCAAATTTGTTATGATGTAATCAAGTGCAACTCCACTGCTATCAGCTGTCAACAGACTTCCTCCTATCATGCCAGCACCAAATTTGGCCCCAGAGCTGGGGAGCCCACAAGCTTGTATCAACAACAACTACAGCAGCTATTTTAAGCTGGATAGAGTTCTTACTGGTTTAGATGCTCTAGGATTACAAGGTCATAAACCTATGCTATCAAATCCACACGGGTGCTCTGAGCCAGACTTTGCCCTTTGATGCGTGCATCCAACTGCCATTGAAACCGCTGGACGCTGAGCACATCTGAAAGTGGAGTACTGCCCATACGGTTTAAATTGGCTTAATTCCTCTAGTACATGCAGCCTGTTGCTCCACATTGTATTTATTAGACAGTTTCATTTGGGTTTTTTACTTGTTTATTTTGTGTGCTGAAGGCTTTTTGCTGCCCTGTTTAGTATTCAGGGCTTAATGTTATTCTGATTTGAATAAAACACATCTTATTATTTAACTGAGCTCAGAAACGCCACATCACCCAATGCACTCTCTGTGGTTTAGATGTATTTCAGCATATCTATCCAAAGAATCATAAAATAAATACAGCAAGATGTAGTGTTAAATGGTCTCCCCTCTGAGTGCTACAGCCATGTCCTTCCATATAATTGATTCCGTACTTACAAAACTAAAACTACCCAAGTGCTACAACACTAATGGATCAATTCTGAAAGTTTGTGATTAACTAGAACCGAACCCTAATGTTGGAGGGGAACAGTGACACAATGCTTCTAACCTCAATCTTTCAAAACCAGGAGATTTAAATATATGCATATGCAGCTACATAATTATATAGATACACACTTCTGCAGTTCTTTATCTTCCTTTCTTTCTTTAACCTAAGGGTTTTCCATTCAAGGCCTTCTCCGCCATTTTTAAGGTTGCAAATACTTTGGTTTGTGGTTTGTTTTGGGGTTTTTTTTTGGTGGAGGCTGAGATTTGTTGACATTCACATGACTCCAGGACTTTAAGCTTTCTATAAAAAGTCAAAGGACAAAGTACCTGATATTATAAACTACTATGGCAGACAGTAGCTGTACGTGCTGTGTCTACCTTAAGCTACTTTTTCCTGGAATAGGTACAACTCGGAAGGTTAGCTGCAGACATATTGCCAGAGAAACACTGGATACTTGTATATACAGCCACATTCAAACATGCATGGGTATGTTACATATGTTTACATATGTAGCCAGAAATTACAGCCTGTTTAGAAAAATGCTCACTTTCAATAAGAAATGTCTTTACTGCTCTCATACAGACAGAAATATCCACTCAGTTAGAGTTGAGCCAAATTTAAATGAATCAGTTTTGATTTCATATTCTCTTTACTGGGTGCAAATTTCTGATAAACGCTCATGACCTTGATGGCTTGCTTTTGTAACCACTTGTGCACAAAAGCAGCTTTACTACTTCTACTGACTTGATAGTCCGCAATGCATGAGTGTAAATGATTGTATCCACACAGATTTCAGTGGATTTATGCTGATTTATACCAGCTCACTGGTATAATCAGTGTGATTCCTATTGCCCCTCACATACTTCAGTTTAATACTCCAATATAAGTCCAGTGGAGTAATTCCAAATTTGTACTGGCAAACATGAGAAGAGATCTAAATTACCGAAGATGGTCAGAGAATAAGAGAAAAAACAGCAAAAGCATTTTCAAAAATTCGCAGCTTAAGCTTTTACAGAATGATACCATTTAGTCAAGTAAACCTATGCAATTGCTTTCTGGGCCATCCATCCAAAATGTTATTTTCTAATGGTTGTGTGTGCATCTTATAAGTCCACAAAGGGAAAAGAAAATATTAATCTAAAATGGTACTGCCTAATTTTCTTGAATACGTAATTCATCCAATATGGATTTTGGCAGCTCAGCTTTAACTCCAAAACAAAAGAAATCCACACAAAAGACAATAAATCTGCATTACACATGGTACTAAAATGATCCAATGGATTTATAGATGTTTACAAGTTTGCAGAGTGTGACACAGCGTCCACCAGAAATTTGATATTCACAGCACAAAACATCATAAACATATGTCTGCAACTACAAAGGGGCCTTTTTATGTGGGGATCATTGTTAAAATTGTCTTCAGAACATAAACCTTAAGTTGTAAATGCTACTCCCCATTTATGCTCCAAGACATAACAAATGAGGAAAGAAAAGCAGAGATATGTTTGTAATTGAAAATGTTTCTCAGGAAATGATCTGTACAGGAACATCATTCTCATTCCATTAACTGCTGACTCCAAGCCAACCATTTGTAAAAGTAAATAAATATGCAAACTGGCTGACAACAGTGTGCCTGCCTTTAATGTTACTGCATTAGTACCCAGTCTCCAAAAAAGAATCTATTTTCTTTTCTCATTTCTCCGTTAAACCAAACATGGCACAGACACAAAAGAACGGGAGAAATGCTGTTCACAAAGAAGAATGGGAGAAATGCTATAATTTAATTTTCATGTATGCAATACAAATTAAATGCTTATTGCCTTGAACTTTCTTTAAAGTCCAAAGCTACTCTGAAGTACCTCAGTCACTAGCTTGCTATTCCTTCCTTTTTTTGAAATTAGCAGCGGAAAAAACCCTCCATAGACTGACAGATCTCTGGTCCCTGTAGGTAAAAAACAACAACAAAACAAGGAGCAAACTCAACCCTTTTAAAGAATACACATGATTTTCTTCACCATGCCACAAGTAGTTTCATTAAGCTTTACGTGCTTTCACATTTCATCTGGGATGAAGTTTCTTTCTCAGAATTTTCCTGTAGTTTCCAAGACATAAGAAGTGGTGCAGTGTCAAGCTAACACAGATGCCAGTCATTCCATTCATTCCTTCAACATATCCTCTCAACACATCTTTTACAACACACAAGCATTGTTTGCAGACGTTTTGAAAAGTCTGTCACCCTACAGGAGTGTTTAAAACATCACAGAAAAAAAACACAAGACAGTGTTGGGAACAAATGCAGACAGGAGTTCAAATGACACTGATTTTTTCCCCCCAGTGAAGAACACACCACACGTATGAGAAATACTGTGACCATTCCAAGGCCTTCTCAAAATGTGTGACACTGAATCTGATCCCAGCCTGAAAACTCAAACAGCCTCAGATACGTTGGTGGGGTCTTCATGCAAAAGATACCTACAGGTTGTTAACTGGTCTGCACATGGTATCCCTAAACACAAAAATATTTTATTGAAACAAATCCTTTGACAGCTAAGATTTCCAATTTATTGAGATATTTATTGAGACGTCTAAGAACTTATTTATTGAGGTATCTCAGAACGACTTGGGGTGCTTCGAACTCTATGGAGACCGAAGGGAGAGCATTTGTATCCTCCTCACCGGTATTTTGATATTTCTCGAGTTACAACAAATCTGCAGGTAGCAACATCCAGAAGAGAGTCATACAAACCTCTTGTTGTAGTCCTAACCCTAACCAAGTGGAGGCAATTGTTCCTCCTATATGCCCACCACCTTGCTGCAACAGTTTTATTCAAATATTGTGGAGTGACTGTGAAGCTGATTTTATGGGACTGACTTGTCTCGTTCTCTGAATCACCAACCAGCTAATAGTAGCTATTCCAACATCAACAAGAGGTGCTCGTGCAGAAAACACAAACCCAAAGATCTGTTCCAAGAAGTCTTTCCCAGCTCAACAAGTTCTAGCTACTCCTAAGGGAAAACCCAAAAATAGTTCTTAGGAATGTGAGGGCACACTAGTAGCAAGCTGAGGATTTCCTGAATTTCTTGCTCTTTCCTTCTTGTGTATATAAAACTTGTTTTTCAAGGGGAAAAAAACTGTGTCGAATTCACTGTACCTCAGTAATCTAGATGACTTTTCTTCTTGGAAGAATTAGAAAAATGACTACATTTACTGGAAAGATAAGTTTCTTTTCAAGGACTGTGAATTGGTTTATGTATCACACATGGCCACTATTTTCAAACTGTAATTCCTAGAGCTACTTGTGTTTTAATATAAACATCTGGTCGTCTTCAAGGAGTGACTTTGTAACAAAGGATCAAAAGATTTGTAGTAAGTGGCCAAGTATTTCTACATCCCAGAAGGAAAAAACCAAAACCCAAACCACCTTAATATCTTCTGAGAGCTCCTCATGCTTCAAGATCTTACTGTAGTATCACAGTCAACCAAAATAAAGTTTAAGGGTGACACCAAGGCTGGACAAGTAGCAAACGCAAAGAAGATGAGATTAAGAGTGACCCAAAGAAATTAAAATAATAATGGATACAAAAATGCAGAGGTATTACTTATTTGAATAACTGGTAGCTTGCAGTTCTGCATCAATCCTGAGCATCTAACTGTAGTTCTCAGATTCAGTACAACAAATGAGAATTGACCTGCAATGTCTAATTCTTTCTTGTTTTCCCCTCCATTTTAAAGACTTTCAATTTCTTGCTATTTTTAAAATTTGTGCCTAACATACAGATGGTTTCTAAAAGTCTCTGCAGCGCGGCCTGTGGAACTGAAGTTTTTTGTCAAGGACTAAATCAGGATCTAATTTGGGAATTGGGACCTAAAGACAGGCCTTCAACGTGGAAAAAACAGGCTGTGGCTTTGGCTGGATCAACAGAAACCCAGCTACATTCTTAAAGAAAATGGGCTGGATTTGGTGAAGGGCAGAAAAATGAAACCTTAAAATGGCAAAAATATATCTTCTAGCATACTGAAGAGTAAACTACCCTGTGGAGTTCTCTTGACCGATGTGGAGGTTAGCGTGCGTTTGACAGCATAAAAACTTCAGGCTTGGACTGTTACAGAAAGGACTACAGAAAATGTAAACTTGTTTCCCTATCCTTATTTCATATGAGTGTGCATCATCAAGATGCACATCTGATGTGTGGAAGCCCTCCTGTTGTTACCCAGCCATATAGCGTGATGGGTCATTTCAAGGATGGAGAGGAATATATTAGGGCTGTGGCAACCCCTGAGCAGAGGCAGGACTTCAGTCAGCTGGCATAAGTCACAGTGTGGTGTGATCAATAGTATGGCTGTGGTATTTTCCTAAAACACATTTACACCAAAGTGTAAGATGATGATGCAAGACAGGACTTCAGTAGCACAAACTGGAAACGATGTTTGGCTTAGGAAAGCAGAGTTAGTTCTCAATTTGCACAGGAAATAAATCAACACTTTCCAGTCTAGGTTCTCAAATCCCTTAATCAGAATTAATTAGTTTAACATCCCACCAACAGAAGAAAATAGCATTATCCCTATTCTGCAGCATAGAAAGTGACGCACTTCTAGATTAAAGGATACATTTACATGTTTCCTTTCTGGAGACACAAATTGCACTTGTAAAATGGAAGCTAAGCACTTAAAAATACAGCCTTAAAAACCTGCCTATAATGTTACATTTAGCCTGATGTAGAACAGACAGGAATACACATACCTCTTGTTTCCCAAACCCATATCATAGGAAAGAGAACACCCTTCTTTTCATATAACCAGTAGCAATGATTCTCATCCAGCCCCGTGCCTTGCCCTTCACGGGTACTCCCTGGCACCCTCCTGTACATTCCTGATCTTGCTCATTTCCTTATAAAACTCAAACAGCTGGTCCAACTTCCAAATGCCCTGTCTCAAAAAAATTACCTTACTGAATTGTTCACCTGATTATGGTGTTCACATTTTTCTTATCAGAATACAAGTTGCAAGCAATGTAAACGCTGGCACTGTAAGGGTAAACCACAGCTCTGAACCGCACATGCATTGCAACTGTCTTTTCCAAGAGACCTCAAACAAGCTGTAAGTTCAGAGCAGCACTTAATACCACCTGTCAAGAGCTGTCGGACAAGGGAAAAAACTGTGTAAGCTCCTACCTGTTAAATGCATTTCATGGGTGGCTGTCATTACCAATGTATCAATTTCAGCATGCAAAACATTCATACAAATAGAAGCCGTGGCTGTATTTCCTACTTTGCAGGTGAACACACCAAAAAATTGCAATTCAATCATCCAAGTAAATAAACTTAAATGGGTTTTAATTCATAGCACTAATACATTCAGAGTTTCACAGAAATAATGTGCAGCCTTCAGTTGTTGGTGTCATAAATGAGTTTATGTTAATATTCCTATTAGAAAGTGTTTAGTAGTATGAAATTTTCATTTTAATAAACTTGAATATTAGAACTTACCTACTGCATGATACACAGCCCATTTGAAAACTGCTATCTCAAGCATGCTTTTGACTACAAATGAGTTTTCCCTGAGTGGAAATTCAGCTGATAAAAATCAGTTTTCACACTGGATCCAGTATTACTTAAGGACTGAATCTGTACGAAAGTGAAATTAATAGAAACACATACTCCTGTGAAATATCACATATTGCAGAAATATTTTCATTTCCAAAATTAACAAACTACTGTATTTTCTTCTTCTTTTACCCAGGAAAAACGAAGTCTGACAAGGGCAAGAAGAAAATAAGCTCCCATTCTTATCCTCAAAACATTACAAAACAAAAATAACTACCATTGCAAAAATACGAGGTCAGAAAACAATACTCCTAAAGTATTAAAGAAACAAAGATGAAAAATAACTGAATGAGTCAGTTTAGTCTCCTACCTTTAGGGCAAAATGCTCCACAGCCCATCATAGGGTCGCTGGGCCACCCTCATAGTGCATCATCTGGAGAACTGCAGTCTTTAAGGTGTCTGAAGCCCCCTGCTCTCCAGGCCCCTTTGCTGCTACTCTTCAGAAGCTGTATTAGCTTTAGAGCCTGTTTTCCAACAGAATGGTCCAAGCACATCACAACTCTCAGCTCAGAGCATCGCTTCAGAACAAGTGACTGACTGCCTATATAATTTAATATGATGCCACATGAGACTCATAGACCATCTGCAAAAGAAACTAAATCTGCTTTTTGCAGCTTGGTAAGTTGCATTCTGAATGCTGGGATGCAGTTTTGACTGTGTGCTTTTGCTATCAGTCATATAACTGAACAAAATCCTCAAACATTAAGTGTAAAGCACATCTTTTTACCAATCTCATAGTCTGCTTCTGCTGTAGATAACTTGTACCCTTTACCCTTACAAATGAATAAAGTCACAATTCCCCTTAAAGTGTAGGAAAGGTCTGGGCACAGACATGGAAACACTGGAAGTGAAATTTTCTTCTTCTTTTTTCTTTTTCTTTCTTTTTTTTTGGGGGGGTGGGGGGTGGGGAACAAAGGCCGGTCAACAATAGCTACAGAATCACTGAATCCTGTTCCCAGAACTGAGATGCACATGTGATATTACCAAATTCAGGACTTGTTCACAGTACTCCTTTCCCTATAAATACTTCCCTACTGAAATAATTAGCAAAACTCACATGGAAGGAGGATTAAGCTCTAAAACAGGCAAAAACACATAAAAGCTAAAAAGTGGAGGAAAAGAGGTACGAGCCATCAAAATAATAATAAACTACTGGTAAGAAATGAACTAGTTTTATGGGCTATGGGTCCTTCCAAAGAGGGACAGTAACGAAAAGATAATCTAAAGCAATTACTTGGGCTAAAAATCAAATTGCTATGAAGTTTTCTACAGACTAAAACTTTTCAGAAGCTGTAAAATGTTTAAGTGTCTGTTTCAACTTGGAGCAGTATGAGGGAAGTGACATATCCCTGGCTCATTTCTAAGTCGTGGAAAGTGGTTACCTTTCTAGTTTCCAATTTAACTTCATTTAAAGTACCAGTGCTGAAAGGCAAGTACGGAGAACTGAGAGGTATTTCTTGTTTTGGGTTATTCAGCTGTGCTACACAACATTCCTCCCCTAGGTTTGGTATCGGATGTGATTCTTTGTAGAAAAAGACACCGAGCTCTCATCACTATTCTAAAACCACATTCTTCACCAGTTCTAAGGAGTCTCTGATACACATTGGTCTGTAGCTACTGGGTCACTCCTAAAAGCAGCTTTCCCCCACCAACAGTCCTATTTCGTGCTGTACTCACAAGTAGTAATGGGGCTCCCTATTCTGATTCTTGGAGTCCCATTGCTTTCTGGCACTGGAAACCGGATTGCTGAACTGCTGAATAACAGCATTCAACTACAGGACAATACTGAGCTGGTAGTTCTTTACCAAGCTTTCCTTAATTTCTGAATAGAACCATAAGCGTCCCAGATACTTTATTATGGCAATCCCGTCTGGGAGGTAAGTACATCTAAAGGAAAACCAATGCTCCACTTGAAACATTAAGGAGGATACTGAACATGATTACATGTTAAGAAAATTCACAAAGTCTGAAGCCACAGCAACCTGCATCATCAATTCAACCTATTTTATAAGCGATTATTTACACCTATTTATAAAGTGGCACTTTTTTTGCATGCACACAAGTAGCTATTTTACAAAAATAGTAAATGAAAGTTGTTTTCTTTACGATGAGTTTTTGTACCTACAGTGGTAGCCAAAAGATCATGTCCAGGTAAACCGTTCCAATAGGTGTCATTACAGTAGAGTAAGAAAGCTGTAAATTAGCTAAAGCAGAGCTGCTTTCTCGGAGGGCCTAATGTTGCAAGAAGTTGACAACAGCAGTTCTGAAGTGCACAGCTTGGGGACTGACTAGAGGAATTTCTAATCATACTCTGTAATCCATTTTCACTTGCCACAAACATAAATTCAAGCGGGACTTAATTTCTAATTCCTGTAATCTAACAACAACAACAAAACCATCATTCAAAAAGCCTGTGTGCCTCCCGCTTCCCTCAGCTGAGATGACTGCAGGGAAAAAACAGCACATTGGTAAGATACTTCGGGCCTAGAGTTTCCCAAACTGTTCCTAAGGGTTCCCTTTCAACCCCACAATTTTCAGCCTTGTAAAAACAGAATTATAGCCAGGGAGGACTAAAGTCTTTTTCAAGCGGTTTTGGCCATCAATACAGGAAACAATTCAAAGGCAACATGACACTGATAGCTTAATTTGTGAAAATGGATAAATACCGTATCTGCCACATAGCACATTAACCCATGTAACAAATAAATACAGAAATAGCACTGCAATACTTGGTTAAAAGGTTTTGGTTCACAGAGGAGGAAATTTAATTAAAGCATGTAATGTCAATTACTGTCATTTGTAATTTTATTTTGCTTCCCTAGAAACAATACAGATGCAGGATTCTAAAGTTACCTGCATGTTTGATGCAAATGGGATAAAATTATGTAGGTTCTGAGAAAATCCAGATAGTAGTAGGAAAAAAAATGCATTTTTACTTAACCTCATTCACGGATCTCCTTCAAAGTGTTGATTACATGAGGACTGACATGCCTCCAATTTAAACATATGAGCCAACAGCCCAGACCTGAAACAAGACTTTTATGTTTAAAAAATTGTGTTAAGTCATCAGAAAGGTTGGGAGGGGAGCAACAGCCTAATTCTTAGCCACTGCAAATGGGCACAGCCTTACTAAAGCCAACAGAAGAGCATTGATTGGTATCAGAAGATAATTTGGCTTACTGTTCATACTGACTGATTTCAATTGGAAAATTACAGGGCCAGGTCCTTAATGCTTCTGTCTCCTTTGCTCTGCTCTGCGCAAAAGTGACAGAGACCTAGGACCCATGTAGAAGACTCCAAGTATCTCATCGCCACAGGAATAAACATTGCCAAATCTCATCAGTCCTTCTTCCCCTTTGCCATACACAAGGCACTGCAGTATCAGCATCCATTTCTGTTTTGCTTTTCAGCAGTAGAACTCAGTGCTGCACAGAAGTATCCTACCCATACTGTATTCTGTTGAAGTCAGGAAATAACACCAGGAATGGATGAATTACACTTACCATTGGTGAAATACATGTCAGATATATTTCTACCTTGCAAACTACGATCTGAGCTACCACTAGAATCAGCAGGAGGAAATCTGCTGTAAAGAACTCCAAGCCATTTTCCCTTAAGTACCACCACTTCTAAATATGGCAAGGATCCTGCCTTTGAAAAATCATACTTTCCTCAACAGTGTAATGCTACAGTAAAATGGTGATTAGAATTATAGGAAAGAGCTAACAAAAGAAAGATGAAACCAATCAGATGCTTTCTTATGTCTCTAAATGATACACATAAATCGTGTCTATCAGGTTCCCCCAGGCTTCCTCAGGAGTATGCAGAACACAAAATGATGCAGATTCATTACGAAAAGTCTAAATCTAATATACTTGAATTTAAAATGCCAGGAATAACGTAAATGAAAGATGAGAAGACAGAACTCATATGTTATACATAAGCAGAAACAAGAGTCATACAAACTGGGAGTCACATAAAATACTCAGTTACCAAGAAATTATTGGTCAGATCTCTGGCAGTGCCAAGGTCTATTGGTGTGTAACTGCAGTGAGGAAAGAGGTGTCTCCAACCTGCCTTCGTGCCTTCCCCAGTCCTCAAAAGGATGACATGAGGCTGGCATCTGGGATTTCAGGGGTGGTTTTGCGAGTATGAGTGACACTATTTTGTCCGTCTCAGAGGTCTGCTACGCTTCCTGAAATCCACCTGTGGAACTCTCCCAAAAATTCTTTACTTTTCACAGTCCACTTACATGAGGACACATATGATATGAAACTTTTCACATCCTAGGTCGAGATTTCACCATGCTGAGGAAATCCTCAGCTGTTCCAACAGACCTGGTGTAAGGTCCCTCCACCATCACTTTCACAACCAGCACAAAAGGCCTATGAAGCAAAGCCGAGAAGCAGCCCTAGGACAAACAGTGCACCAGCTATTCACAATTCACTTAGCAAAACTGAAATGTGAAGATTTAATTGTGATTTTCAAAAGCACTTGCTATTTGCTAAGCTGTGCTTTCCTGGAAATCAGAAAAAAAAAAATTAATCTTTATGCTTACATGCAAACTTAACCTCCCCTCCCCATTCACCAGAGCTAAAATCCAGAAGTGAAGAATTCCAAAACAGACTGTGTAATGCAAAGGGAGGGGATAGATACCAGAGTTATATTTTTAGATGTGCAAATTAGCAAACTGTGTGCCTCCTGAATAACACAGGTGAATGCTGACAAATGTCATTCAAAGGGGGCAATTCCAACTGGACCCAAGTGGCAACTGCAAAAAATTAGACTGTTGACAAAAATACAATACCATTGACATGACGTATTTTACCTATAATATAACTGACGAACAGCTAAAATTATGTTGACCAGATCCTGAAGGATTACAGCTCCCCCAGTATGTTATTATTATTTGTAATGCACCTTGCAAGGACCAAGAGTTACTAAACCAGGCAGGCCTATTACCTTTTTTTCCAAAACACACAGGAGAAAGAGAATGATGTTATCACTATAAATATACACACTTTTTATGCCTTATATCATAAACAAAATCTTTAATACAACCAGAGGTGCACACAGAATCAGATCATTTGGAACACTCAATGATACAGCCTCTCTTTCCTAACAAGCAAGTCTCATTCCCTGACATTAAATCAAGCCATACCCAGGTCTAAAACTTTCACCTGGACCCAGGCTTGTTGACTTGTTATGTGCTGACATTTTAAACTGAATGCAGGAATTACTGTCATTTTCTCAGTAAATTATGCCGGATCGAAATCTAAACATCAGCAATGTTACTGAAAATACAGAAACAACCTTAAAGTCAGCACAATCTCAGCAGCATAACAATAGTATGCAGATCAGACCTAAATCATAATTCCTGCTGATTTCTCTTGTGGCACAAAAATATTACTCAGCAAGAGTAAAGGCAGCACAATTGGTTACCAGATAGCTTATTGTGATGATATTGTTTCTGAAGTGAAAAACTACAGCGTACTGATTTACAAGGATGTCCAAAATTGGCTCAAAGTTTGTGCTAGAGTAAGGGGAAAACCCCCTTGATTTATAAACCTCCGCATTAACAAGCCCCTCTTTCTTGTTTCTCTCTTTCTGCCTTCCATTTAGTCTTCACATTATTTGAGTTGGATTTCCTTTAGGCCTGGTCCTATTCACTGAACTGCATTAATACACCAATTCCATCTTGAGATCTCCTTTTCTAGAATACTGCCAAGCTGGCAATATGGTTCCTGAGAGACTACTTTCCCTGACATGCAGTAAGCTATTTATTGACACACCACTGTTCCCATGCAGTTTTGCACCTAAGCAGTGAACTGGATAGCAGTTCCATATGTTAGAGCTGTTTCACTTCTCTGGAAAATTGTATTACTTTGGGTAAATAAAAAGCTAAGAGCAGCAGGAAAAATATCATAAAAATGCAGCCGAATTTGTTTCATCCTGCCTCCATCAGCAAATTTGGTCTATGACCTCTGCATATGAGTCACACAAGTGTTTTAAAACTTGCAGTGATTTATATTTTCAGGATAGGAAGTTCAAGGCTTATATTTCTATTCCCCAACCATACATTATTTTTCTCCATACACAATTTCTCGATAATTATCTATGAACTAAAACATATAGGCATCTTTTTTTTCTGCTTTGTGGTGCATATTAACCAAAACCATTCATCTCAATAACCAGTCTCTGTGTTCTTGGCAGAGTATAACTGATGTGTAGGTTATTCCTGGAACCATACTAGGTTGATGCTCTCATCACAATTTTAGTCATGGAAACAGGCTTCTAACCAAGGCAGGCATTGTTTGTGAAAAAGGAAATTCCCAGCATATCTGTCAGAAACAAGAAGTAGTAGGGTAGACCACTTTAAAAAGAAAAGTAACTAATATTTACATAGTGCTGTTCATCAGAAGGCCTTAGTCTGTTCTACAAAGCAGCTAATGCTTGTTAGAGCTTAGGGCCCATGTCCCGCTAAGTAAGCACTCTCTCTATTCACAGTCCCTCTGAAGCACAGCTTCATTCCTTCAGCCCTACGTTTATGAATGTTAGATGAAGAACAAGAAGTCAAAGTACCACACAGGCACCGGAAAAACAGAGATCGTCTTGCCCATGGCATGTGCGCAGACTATTTCCTATTCCATTTTCAGTAACCTTTCAATTAGTTTTTCAGATAAAATCATTAGTATGAGCACTACTGTTTTACTGCCATCCTGCTGATCAGAACCAGTGACTAACTCCCACTGAGGCAACTCCAAACCAAGCAGAATTATTTCTCGACTTCTGTAGGCCGCTACAGAATTGCGTGAAAGATTCAGTGGACTGGACCACCTGTTTCCAAAAGTTTACAGCACTTCTATTACGTGGGCACACTCTGGAATGGTAAGATAAAAGGTAACTCTACAACCCACTGTGTAAACTTGGTACTCAGTCTACATATTTGAGATATGAACTTTAATCCCAGAAATGGTATTGCCAGGGTTCAAAGCACATGGCCCATTCAAGGAGCAATCTGATGGTCAGTATCTAGGTGACCTAATGCTTCCCTGTGTGTCTTACAGGGCTCTACCTGAATTCACAGTCTGCTTTGAAGAGAGCTAGCAGAAGAGGCTACTTTTCAGTTTTTCTAAACATTATTAGCTGGGGTCTCGTGTCCACAAACCTGTGTCTTCTATGGTCTATTTGACCTGTATCACAACATTTGAGAAATAAGATTACCCCGAAGCTCCCACTCACTTTAAAGAGATCATTTGTTTGCTTTGTGATGCAGGCCTATAAAAACCACAGCACAGATATAGATATGTTCAGCAGGTCGAGGAAAGTGATTCTGCCCCTCTACTCTGCTTTTGTGAGACCACAGCTGGAATATTGTGTCCATCTCTGGAGCACTCAACATAAGAAGGACATGGACCTGTTGGAGTGGGTCCAGAGGAGGGCCACAAAGATGATCAGAAGGCTGGAGCACCTCTCCTATGAAGACAGGCTGAGAGAGTTGGGGTTGTTCAGCCTGGAGAAAGAAGGCTCCGGGGAGACCTTATAGAAGCCTTCCAGTATCTGAAGGGGGCCTACAAGAAGGCTGGAGAGGGACTTTTTACAAGGGCATGGAGTGATAGGATGAGGGGTAATGGTTTCAAACTGCAAGAGGGTAGATTTAGAATAGATATTAGGAAAAAAAATTTCACTATGAGGGTGGTGAGGCACTGGAACAAATTGCCCAGGGAAGTTGTGGAGGCCCCATCCCTGGAGGTGTTCAAGGCCAGGCTGGATGGGGCTTTGAGCAACCTGGTCTAGTGGGAGGTGTCCCTGCCCATGGCAGGGGGGTTGGAACTAGACAGTCTTTAAGGTCCCTTCCAATCTAAACCACTATATGATTATATGATTCTGATTATATGATTATGTTGACTTTACCCTCTAGGCACCAAGTTAGGAATTACTGTATTGGTTACCTGCAACTGATTAAGCACCTTTTGCCCTCTTCCTGTAAAATTTAACAAATAATACCTTCATTGAGTAAAGGTGTAAAAATCTATCCTCACAGCTAAATTCTATAGGGCTAGGTGTCTTCAGCACACACCTCTGTAGGATATTTTATGACAGCAAAATCAAAGTGTCTCACACATCAGAGTCTTGACTGTATCGTGTGGCACTGTTGTTCCTCCTGTGTGCCCTCTTCAACTGGTCCTGCTCAGATAATGAGAACTTTTCCATCTTCCTTCTCTAGACTACTAACAGTGATCAATAGTTCTGCCTTATCTAATGGGCAATCTCTGGAGTGTTGTGAATCATGTGTTGGCAGCTTAATCTAGATGGAAATCTGTGCTCATCCTTGGAAAGCCTTGCTTTAAAACTATTTTCTGAAACATTCAGACTTTAATTGATCTTAGTATTTATTTCTAGTCTGAATGAGTTGAAATGCAGGTGAGGCTCCCCTGCTGAGTGAACGATCAGCTCAAGCATAAAATCCGATCTCTCTGACAGATCTGGATCAGTTTTAGAACTCTGCTGTTACGTGTGTAAGCAAGTTAATCCTAGGTTTTTCTGTTAGGTCTCCAGCTATAACCAGGGACCTGAAAGCTTCTGTTTTTCTTCAAATGTGTCCATTTTCATTAGTACTACAGGGCATGTCAGGCAAATCCTGCCTTTTGTTACTTGCGCAGCCCAATTGCAATTAAGTTAACAAGTCTGTTGTAGTAGCCAGGACAGTGTCCAAACCCTTTTCCATAGCTGTGGTTGCTCTCTAGTGTTAACAGGATGAAGAAAGCAAAACCTTACATTTGTCACCAAGGTAAGCATCTATTGACTGTGGGTACAGACAAAGGTCAACAAATCTCTGCTGTTTAAGAGGACAGTGGCACTTCAAGCCTCATGATACCACTTTGATGCAGATAATGGTCATTATCGCTGTTTTATGGATAAGACAACAGACAAAAAAAGAGAATTTGCATGCAGCCTCAGAACAGAAACAGGACTAGCGCTCAAGGGCTGCTGGCTCCCAGACACAGGCTTAGTCCACTTTAGCAGCAGTCCCCCACCCTGTCTAAGCTTCAGCAACTCACCACAGCATCACTTTCCTCTCACCCACTTTATCCTGATTCAAGCGGGTCACCTCCTGAACACTCCCGTCACCTTGTCCATCTGTCCATCCCCCCCTCCAAGGCCCTTGTTTGTTGTCACCTTTCCACTTGCCCACTCTGGTGCTGCTGCTGCCACTTCCTCCCCAACTGTGCTTTCGTGGCTTCCCCCTTCTCCACCCTACAACCACAGGCACAGTGCGTGGCACAAGGCAGCTGGTATGTCCAATAGATCTTGTTTTCCAGATCCTGCAGGGAGCAGAACCAGAAGTTAAACCATGAAAAACACTGCCCCGTGCTGCCAATCCAATTTATCATATTTTGAATGCAGGTATTAAAAATATGAAAAGGATTATTAACTCTCTCTTGTCCCACTTAGTGGTACCTTAAATTTTTTTTAATTTGTTTGAACTCTGCCTTAGAAGTCTGTTTCCAGTGTTAACTGCTGAGTTTACATTACATCCTAGATTGCATAGTTCTCAGCATAATTTCCAACCTCCTGTGATTCCTGTAACACACTTTTTCCTGACAATTTTTAAAGACGTCTTAAAAAAAATATTAGAAAGAGAATCTGATAGTCTACGCTTCCAGCAACCAATGTTGTCAGAATTAAGTTTAAAAGACTGCACAGGCAAAAGAAAACATTTCCTGGATCAATCAAAGCTAATTGTAATAAAGGGAAGATGTTGCCTTTAATAGTCAAAGGAATTTACCACTTTGTTAAAGAGCACCAGCCAGCGAGCCCATGCTGATGAACAAACACATTTTCAGCTTCTGGGCCCTCACACAGTAAACCTGTTGGTTTATAATTAGAGCTCTCTTTGCTCCGCTAGGGCAGGGGGAAAAGGGCAGGCGAGAGGCTGTGCTCCACCACAGTTGCACCTGCATGCAAATGCAGCGATATCAGCTTAGGGGCTCCGAAGCAAGCCACTTGCCATAAGTAAATGCAGTTTGACAGCAGCTCCTAATAAGAGGAAGGAAATGAAGGAGAGAAAGAAAAGTGATAGGAGACAAAAGGACTTTATAAAACAGGGCTTCATTGCTTTCATTTGTAGCATTTTCTCTTTGTTCAGTTTAAGCACTGAGCCTTCCAATTACAGATAGTGCACAAAAGAGATACCTGTCTCAAAAAGTTTATTTCAATCTGGAACTGTCTTGCAAGATGCTTCACAAACTCAGCAGTCCATTATTAGGAGTAAAAATGAGCTACCTCTAATTAATTTGGCACAGACTTTGCTTCTGATACCAATCAAATCAATATTAATGGAGCGTTTGTGTGCTCTCATTACAGCACAAAATGGGTACCAATCTTCTCATGAAGATTTTTGGACCATAAACTGTGTTTGAGGTCAGTGTACTTGGCTTCTTCCCACCCCCCTTTTTTCAACCAGGATGGAAAAAATATATAATGATGTGCTATTTAGTACCTGGATAAAAATCTACGTTCAGGCTGCCTGCACTGAGAGACTGAAACCAGTTCAATATGAAGAAATCTCAGTCTAAGAAAATAAAGATTTTAGTAGCTCACAGAGCTCAAATTAAACACTTAAATAGGTAACACTAGATATTTCTCATGCTGCCTCACATTTCTCTATTTATTTTTATCTGCAGGATCAGGCGTGTTAGAGAGGGAGGCCTGGTAAGAATTGCCTCAGCCATCATTCTTGGTTACTTACATCTGTGGTCAATTTTCCACACTTTCTTCCATAAAAGGTAAACGAGGCACTGTACTTGCAACAGGATAATCTAAACAATATGAACAATGTTACTGTTAAAGACCATCTGGCTCATCAAGCACAGCTCCAGACTTTTAACTCCTTGAATAAAGTGTGGAACCCTGCAGTGTATATTTTTATCCAAAATTCATTTTTAAAACCATAAAAGTAGAGCTCCTGGAGACATAAGGGACTGAGAGGGCAAAGAAATTAATTTTCTGTTTTTACCCCTCTTGGATCTTACACATGCCACAATCCAGGCGAGAGACAAACAATTGGACATCACATTTTTCTACAAAAAAAAATCCTCTAAAATTTTCTGCAAGAAGCTGCCGCACGCAACTGGTATGTGTGTGGTTGGCATTTCAGAAGGGAGACAAGAGAGTTAAGTATTTCATAATTCACTTCAACGTAATGGCCTGCCACTTCTTAAAAGGTAATAAAAGTCAAAGAAGGGTCACCAGGAATTAGAAGAAAAAAGGGGGGGGAGGGGTAAGGGTGAATGCAACCAAAGAAGGCTTTTGTAGATTATACAAGCGGAATTTCTTATCTGTTTGATAAATTAACAAATGTCTGGTTGGTGGGAGAAAAATTTTAAAGCAACACAGCAGCAAAATAACCTGGAAGAAGGCAAGCCAGTAGGGAGAAAATGGGGTGACCCAGAAAGTCCAAAGAACAGAGGAAACATTGGAGCTGGCTGTACTCTGTGCACGAGAAGTCAGATGATGGCTCTGTACCTCAGTTTCCCCACTCACACTTCAGTTCTGTGAAGTGCTCTGAAATACAAAGCGGCACCATACCCTGTGCCTTGAAGCAAAACAGCCCCACAGACATACAGGAGTTAAATATTCTTCTACATTTAAACAGCTATGGACTTCAAAACACACTTGTTTTTGAATTGAACAACAGATAGAATTAAATCTTGTCATCAGTCTTTGTTCAGTTTTGTCTCAGCTCTAACTCTGTGATCACTGTGCACAGAGTGGGTTAAACAGCTCTGCAGCCCCATAAGCGCTGGGCTGTAACACAGGGCAGGGTTTTGGTCCTCTAGAGGTTTTTTTTTCTCCAAAGAAATTGTAATGGCATTACAAAAAAAAAAAAAAAAAAAAACAAAACAAAAAACACCCAACAACAACCAAAAAAACCCAACCCCAAAACAACCAACTGGTTTTTTGAAATACTTTAATGCTTTTTATTTGATTTCTAAAAATATTTTTGGAAGGCGAAGCAAAGACAATGAATTAGAGCATAGCTGGAGTTTTTCTTTTTGGGTAAACACAAAAATTAATTTTCATATTCATTGGTTCCTTGCTTTAACTGCTGCATTTTGCTTTAACCAGAAACATCACCCTATCTGGTTTCTAGGTAGAGCACGCACATGACTGAACCTTCCCTGACAGTAAGTTCTTCCAGCCACTCCCAGCAACATGTGCCCACATCCCTTTTTCAAAGTCTACTCTAATTTGGATGTAATTTTCATTGAAGCTATTATATCATAAGCCCACTGCAATATGTACTGACATATATATGCTAAATTCTTAGCTTACGAAATATTTTTAAGATGCAAGCAGGGCTTTTTTTTATTTTTAAAGAAATTGTATCTAATATATGCTCATGACTCATCAATTTAAAAAAGCAGTGTTACAGTAAGCAAGATAGCTCAGGCAGTTTTATGATTAATGGGGTCAAAAAGTTAGAATGCATACTTAAAACGTCAGTTGCTCACACTGAAACAATTAACCCTATCTACTGAGCACCAACTATACACCAGCCAAAAAAAAAAAAATGTAAAATTTCAGAAAGAAGTAATATTATCTCACAAAACACTTATTTTGGTGTGTGTTCCTCCTCCCCAAGAAAAAAAAAAAAGGGCAAAAAATGCCTCCAATTTATCAAGAGATTTTCTGGGTATAACTTTTCCAAAACATTGTACTCCAACATCTCAAACTTAAAAGTTAGACATGCCCTTGTGGCTATTTTGCTGCGAGAGAGTTCAGTTTTCTGGTGTACCACCTTAAAGTCATTTTCCTCATACTAAAGTTAATATTAGGATTTGAAAAAGGAAAACAGAAATCATTTGATCCACAGGGAGCCACTTGTGGAAACCTCCTGTATGTTAATCATAACATCAGTTACAAAACTGTCTGCCAATTATACTGTATCTCAGAAAAATTATTCTTATTTTAAATTTATTTTTCTGCTAACTTGACTGAGTGCTTATGATAGTAAGCATCAAATGCACTGTAAGCAACTACCGGATTTTAATTAAGAGCATTCCACAGGAATAATACTAACACGTGCTGAGTGATAAGCGTATATGCGCTAGCACTGTTCTGTAAAGCCTTAAATTACACACTTCAGAGTGTTAGACTTAAATCCTAGAAGACATTGGCACCAATTGCTGGGATTACAACTTTCAATTAAATCTAGAACTAAATTACCGGATTTCAAACCATTTCTTTAAGCCACACCTGTCTGCTAAGCCTTTCACCACATTCACACTTAATAACCCTTAACATTTTTCATCCAGAAAGCTCAAATGGTCTTTCAAATTGAATCCTCGTCACTGTTCCATTTCACGTATCTGGAGACTGAGGCACACAATAATGAAATATCCAAACCTAACACAGGAACCTGTGCTATGGCCACTGCTTTTGAAAGGTGCCATTGCACCTTGTTCCAAACTTGCTGCTCATTCTCACCCTCACATGACCATCATCTCTTACACAAGCATTCACATGGTCTTACTGCACCAGGAAAGAGCTTCAGATTAAAACTAACCAACCAGTCAAGAAAAAAAGGTTAGTTTTAACCTACGTCAGTTCCCAATCCCATTCATTCCACAGCCACACAAACACTTGAATTGGCTCAAGGGAGGTGACACTCCACCTCTCAGACAGCTTCTAAGTCTAATGAAACTACAGCATTAATGCTGGAACTAATATCCTACTGTGCACGTGAAATCATGCACACTCAGGACCACGTAACCATTCAGCAGAGAAGGTGAAGAGGGAATGCACACTCAAAAAACAGTATTCCAGAGAATACAACCGAGAATACAACCAACATTAAGGGACGGATCTTTGGAAAGCTCAGGATAAAACTGAGAAACTCCTTATGCAGCACACTGAAGGTACCAAAAGCTCCACATGGTCAGAGGCCAAATGGAAAAAATCACCCAAGAAAATATCTGGAGAGAGGTTTAGTAAATGTACATAAGAAGAGCTGCCAGTGACAAATTGTTGGAGGCTGGCAGAGCATTCTGAAAAGCAATCATATGCATCTCATACTTGTCTACAGCTGCATATCTCTGGCCAGTAAGTGCCGAGCTGGTCGGGCCTTTGCTTGCCTGTTTTTATGTTAACTAGCAGATATCAGAGAGATAGTTGCTATTTATAAAAAAGCATATTAAGTGAAATATCAAATTTAAAAAAAAAGAAATAAAAATCTAACATTCCTATTTAGTTTATAAACAGCACAAAAGTGCCAGATAATTATACCGACTGGTGTAATGCACTTTTTCTTTTGGGATCTGAAACTAAGACTTCTCTGAAGCCTTTAGATCATCTTCTCCAATGAAACACCCAGAGGAAATGCCTACTTTTGGGAGCAAAGGGAATAGAAATTGCACCCTAGTCCATGCAGGTAAATTTACACAGCTGGGTGTATAGCCATTATTTAGGAAGTGTGCTCTAGATGGGCACATCTCAGGTGGGGATTTTCAGAGCCAAATAGTAGATCTAGCAACAGAATCTTATATTGAGTCAGCACAGCAAAATTCTCTAGTTGGCTTTGAAAACCTCAGTCATGTTTCCATCTAACTGAAGAAAAAAAAAAAGGGGGGAAAAAATGAAAAAAAATAAATTAATTCTTTCCTCCTGATCCAGGACTATTCTCTATTTGAAAAAGGTTTATTGCTCTTCTAAATAATGTAAAGCTTACTCAGACTAAATCTCACCAAGAAATATTTGACCCAACTTCATATGAATTTCATGTGGCAGCATACTCAAATTTTCTTAAAACCTCATGCCCACACTCTTGGCCAAGCCACAGCTGAAGAGCTGCATGAATGCTGCACATGGTGGAAAAGCAGTGGAGACACAGGGGAGAGCTTTGCACATGCACTTTCACACACTCCTGTGCAAGAGACATATGGAGCTAGTGGAAAGAGTCCAGTGAAGGGTCACAAAGACGTTTAATGGCCTGGAGCATCTCTCATGAGAAGAGGCTGAGAGAGCTGGGACTGTTTTGCCTAGAGAAGAGAAGGCTCAGGGGGATCTCATCAATGTGCATAAATACCTGAATGGAGGCTGTACAAAAGGCAGAGCCAGACTCTTTTTAGTGGTGCCCAGTGACAGGACCAGAGGTAATGGGCACAAACCAACGCACAGGAGGTTCCTTCTGAACATCAGGAAAAAGTTTTATTGTGAGGCTGACCGAGCACTGGCATAGGTTGCCCACAAAGGTTGTAGAGTCTCCATCCTCAGAGATTTTCAAAAGCCATCTGGACATGCTGGTTCCAGGTGGCCCTACTTGGACAGGGGGGTTGGACCAGATGACCTCTAGAGGTCACTTCCAACCTCAGCCATTCTGTAATGCTGTGACTCCAGGTACACAGTGATCTTTGTAGCTCAGCAGTGACACTGTCATGAGCAATTGTGAATGGACGGAGACACATCACCTACCTCCCACCACACTGCCTATATAAACCCAAAGTCCCAAGGCTCTGGTACACGCAGTGATCCTCCAACTCTGAAATGCTCAGAAGGTTCAACTATTGATACAAATTGAAGAACAAGACTCCCACTGCAACAGCAAAGAACTGAGCAAAGAATCCACCAGGCCATGAATGCCCTCAACTGCTCTTACTATGCACAGACATCAAGGCTGTCTAAGGAAATCTAAGCTATGTGCATACACAGGAACACCTCATTCTTCTCTTGAATTCCTACAAAGAGTTAGATTCATTTAGTACTCTGGTAAAAAACAGTATCACACAAATATGCTCTGGGCATAAATTCTGTTACAAATCAAAACTACTTTGTTTTGTTTGTGAATTATTTTGTTTTTTCTCTTATCTGATGTTTGATATATTTCAATAAGTATTATACACACCAGGAAGTAAATGACCTGTGTCCTTTGAGAAGAAAGTGTGAAGCTAACATATATCACTTCTGAATAAAGAAATGATCCCCTCCTTTTCTAGAGATCGACATGACAAAAGTGAGTGGTTGTTTTCTGCACATGAAATCCCTGAAACTGGACATTCTAGCCCATATTCTGTAGTAACTGCTTTGAAGCAAAAATAAAAATGCTTGGGTTGCTGCTGCTTCTGCAAAGGTTTCAATGTTAGTAATAACAATGTATGCTAACACTTTTAAAGCCTGGGGAACTAAACAATAAGGAGGACTCCACTAAACATAGAATCCTCTACAGTGCCTGGATGAAACAACTAAAGAAAACTGCTGCAGCTGATTGTACTGTCTCTAGGTCTTGGCATTCATTATTTAAGTTCAGTGGAAACTGTTCAGCCTTGAAGCAGACTGACTCATGCACTTTAACTTCCAATTTCCTGCAAACAATCCATTAGTTTTTGGCAAGTTTCATACTGCACAGTACTTCCATGAAAACGGCAGTTCCCAAACTCTTCCGATTTCAACAGTGTTTTTTGTAACAAGAGTTTTAATGAAGACAGAATTCATAGATACTCATGCCCTGATGAAACTGAATGTGATCCCCACCTGAAGATGTCTAACACACTTATCAGAGGTTAATGATTACATGATTTGTTCCCAAATGTTATCTTCAAATGTACTTATTGGGACAAATCCTACTGGGCTATACTATACTGTCCATATGAGGCAGTGGGCGTTTATCAGAGACCAGAAGCTGTTTTTAGATGTACAGTGTTAAGTTTTATCTGACAAGGAAAGTAAAAAAATATTTGCATATTGTCTACACTTCTCCCAAAAGTGCACTACCTACTTCTATACTTCTCTGCTTTTATAATATCTGAAGTGAGCCACTTGATAAGTGCTAATTCCATCATTTGCCACTACAATTGTTTTTAAATTTACCATTCCCTTCAAATATTTTGTCACCAAGTGGTATCTGAAATATGTCAGTAACTCAAAATGGAAAATAACTGTGGTATCTCCAATGCCGCTATTTGGTAATCATAGATAAATGTGGTCTAGTAAATGGTCACTAGTAAAATTCTTCTTCTTCCATCCCCAGGATATAATTATTTAAAAACGAGAAAACAGACGCAAGCATCAGCACACATACATGTGAATACAGCTTTCAAAGTACTTGGTAGGATTCCAAATCCATATGTGCTCCAGTTAAGCTGATACAGTAGAAAAACTTTCCCCCCTAAAATTATTTTTTTTTATTTGTGCACCTTGCAGAGTGTGGGGCTGGAGTCTTGTGTTTATCCACACTCTAATACTACTACAGTGAACAGATTTCCTCACCTCAGCATATCAAATCTCGATCTACACAAGGCAATCGTAAACAGGTTGAAGACTTTTCATGTTCATTCAGTTCCCTACCCCTCTCTCCTGGGACTGTCAGCAAGCACAGATTATTAACTGAGATTTGCAAGATACTCCACCCTTGGTAAGAACTGACCCAATCTCATCCCACTAATTTTACTTAAGTGATGTAGCCATCAAATGGTAGTAGATTTTTGGCCACTATGGGAAAGTTTAGATGCAATAAACTAGGCAAGATGGACTAGTAGCAAAGAAGTTTTACAAAACAGAAGCAAGCTCCAGAGTGTTTTGAAATGCTTGGTTTTAGGTGCTTAAAAATACATTGTGTTCAACTAACAGGGGTTAGACATTGTGGGAACTTAAGTAGCTATTTAGGCACCTAGATCCAGTATGTATTTGGGTGTCCAAAAGACACCTACCAGCTCTACAGGTGCCTGAATCTCAGCCAGTGAAGTCCACTATTCCCTAGTGCTGGATATGAACACAGACATAAACCTGATTCAAGAAACTGCCTCCTTTTCCAAGGCAGACTTTGTACAAGTACTTCCGCTGTAAGTAAGATATGCAAAGATGGCAAACCAAAGTTATAACAATTATTACCAACTGCGAAGGGTTACCTTACTTTCTGCAGAAGCAATGTGGCATTCAATGTTTCACAGGACCACTAAGTTTTCCTTATTTTCTTGGTATGTAAGTTTATTCTCCACTTCAGAAAGAACTCTCTCCTACCTTGATGAAACCACTAGGAAGTATCCCCAAAGACTGGTTAAATGCTCAAACAATTAGCACAAACCTAACCCCTTTCTTTCTTTCTTTTTCCAATGGATTCTAATTTCCTCATTTTTAAAATGTGTAATTTCTTGCAGCGATGCTTAAGATTCAGTCTGACAGATCTGCTTCACTCTTTCCACTACATTTTCAAGCCTTAACATAGTATGTGCCTGATTTAGTCCTTAAGCTTTTCGTACTCTGACTTGATCCTTGTATGCACCTCTGTGAGCACATGAATGGTTTCTTGACTTGTCTACTTGACTTGTCTACTTGCATGCTTATTGTTAAGCGAGGAATTAAGTGGTTTGTCAGACTGATCCCAGGTGCTTAGCATCTGAACAGCATGAATTTTTACTCAATTGAGTAAGAAAACCTTTCCCAGAGTTTCATCTCTCTATCCATGCTAACTGCCTACATCCGTCTCTACTTTCCTGACAAAAGAATAAAATTTACAGACATTCTTATCTCTCTGGGATTTATTACTGAAACTGGAGACCAATGGTTTGAACTGGGGAATCAAATGAAGCAGAGCTGGTATACTAGTCATCTAGGGGTTAAGCTAATTTGTTAGTGCCCTTGCTGCTCTTGCCGTCAGCCACTATGCATCCACTCTTTAAATTCTGAAAAGAACACCGACCTTTAATCTGTGGTATTAGTTCCTTTGACAAAATGGAAGATTATGTCTTTTTCCCACAAGCCTTCATGCGAAGCTTAGCCAGCTTCCATCTGGTCTGGCTAATTAAATGTAAGTTAACATTAAGTTAAGAGCCAGCTCCAGCCCACAGACCTTCTATTCTGCAACTGCAGATTTATTAATTGGCCAAACTATTCGAGTATTTAATTGCAATTTTTGATTACTTCTATTTTCTTTACTCTCTCATGAAAACAGGGAAATGTTTTTGAAGACATATTTGCATAATTTCAGCTCAATAACACAAAACATTAAGACATGCTAATAAGATTCTGAGCAGCCATAAAATTGTCATTTTTTTTTCTTCTGTATTTGACATGTTAATAAAGTACCGCCAATAAAGTACTGTCATAACAGCATGAAGGATCTGCCTATTATGCACAAGATCTGGAATCACTGGAGCTGTACACTTTTAAGCTGGCTGTGACCCACAATCTGGCCCTATATGTACTAAAACTAGAGCCAGTTGTTGTACTCCTTATTCAGTCAAAACTTTCTCTGACCTTAATGGGCATTCTGTCTGAATGAAGAACAAAGGGATCAGATCTAATATGAGGAGTTACTAATTGTAATCTTGCCCACAGTTAACTTTTGATAAAATTCATTTGGAAAACTGAAAATACAGAGAATCTACTAAGTCAAAATGGTGCTTTGCACTATTTTATTTTTAATATTAACTCTACGTAGGTCTTGTACCTAATCTGTTTTGCTGTATTTAACATTAGATGTTAGAGAGGAAAACTGTAAGCTTTAAGACTTTTAAAATAAACAATGCGGCAAAGTTAGATTCATGAATTTGTTTTAACACCTGATACTACTTTAAGAAATACTGTTATTAAGTAAAACAGCTTAAACCTTTTAACCAAATCCTCCTCCTTTGGGATAGAGGCAAAGATCACATTAAGAAATGCTATTTCTTCATATATTTATCTAATATAATGCCTGCTGCAACAGTATGTAAAGCAAATTAAAAAATGACGAACGCAGAAAATTGTTCAAACGAAAAAATTAAACACCAAATGAACTGCTGTTAAAAAAAAAAACACACAACAAAAAAACTGGTTAAAAGTTCCATGTCATAAAAAAATCTAAACTGTATCAAAACATGCAACAAGAGAGTTAAAAAAACAACAAAAACTGTGAATGGCACACAGCGCTATCTACTAGAGCAAGACTAAACAATGAAATTAGGAGACCGCTGCTCATTTCCACTTCTTACCCAGCAAAAGATCACATGAGTAAATCAACTCAATACACCTTTTTCTGCCTCAGTTGTCCTAAACAGATGGTAACGGACAGAACAAACATTTCTCCCTTTCTGTCCTCCCTCACTCAAAAATTCTCAGGTGTTTAGAAATGCTCAGATGAAGATGTTCTGTGTTAACAGCAGACTATTAGCAGCTATTATTATGTTGGAAATAGAAATGGACAAATAATTCACTTCTAAGAGACTCTGAAAACAAAAATGCTGTTGTTACAGAGTGCAAGACCAACAACAGACACAAATCATTTTTGTTAAGTTTGGTTATAATACAAGATTTTTCTTGTCAATTTATTCTGTTCTCTCCCCTACCTATTAAATTTTAATGACCTGCTTGATAAAAACCTTTCTCATGAACCTTTGAATCTGTTTTATCCTCTGCCTAACTTACTTTACATTTCTGTTAGTGTACACACCAGCTCTGTTTTCTCTATGGCTTACCCTGGGAATGCTCTTCTGCACACAAAGCTGTTACCTTTTACTCGGACAAAAGCAACTTAGCTCAGAATGTCTGATAAAATCCACTGGGAATCCACTCCTTCAAAAATGAAACACAAGAAGCAAAATGCAATGCAATCTAAATTTACTAGTACTACTCTAAGACTAGCCACAGTCTTCTTCCAAATACCCATTAAGATTCAGTTCATATTCAAAATACCAGAACTGCAACACAGCGAAATGCTGAGCTCCATTCTGACACACTTCTAGCCGATTCCTGTGAACTAATTCCTGGCACTTAACTCCGCTCACGCCAGCTTTCCTCGTGAACTGGAGCCACCTTGTGCCCTACACAGCACCTGCACCCTGCTGTCCGTTAAGGAAAATGTTTGTTTACAAAGAATACTGGCATTCTGGACATGAGACAACAACTCCTAAAAAATATTTATTCGGGTTCTATACAAATTGTTTCATTTGTGAGTAACTGTTTCAAGTCAGTTAAACGTGAACAAAATAATAAAGATACAAGTCAACTGGATGCTGATTATTTTTTTCCAATCCAACCCACCACTGCAATGAGTTGTTAGGAAGTATGCAAGACACTAAGTGACTTTGAACACTCATGGTATAATGAGGAACACCACCATTTTCCAGTTTATTATCTGTTCTTACCTATAATGGAGAATTATAACAAAGCAGTGACAAGAATCCAAGACCATGAGCTGCTTTGCTGCATGTTTTATTCTGCAGTAAAACAGTAAAATCTCTTCCTCTACAGTAATGAATTAGAGCGCACAGCATACAGCCTTAAAATATTTACAAGTGCTACAGTTCAGATTTGGCCTCTAGCCATAAAATTCAAATCCAGCTTTGAAACATCCACAAAACTCAAGAGTTGAATATTTTTTGTCTCGTTATAAAACAGGGATCCCATGCATCAAATAGATCTGGACATATTCTGAGAGGCTACTGGGGCAAATTTTGACTTAGGGACAAATCTACCATATTCACGTTCTTTTATTCTAACAGGATCAATATCGAATGTGTTGAGGGTATGAGAGTACTGAGCCAACGCATATTTCCTTTCCTTCTCAAAGCAAGGGTGATTTTTTTTTATTCCAAGGGAGGAGGACAGATGTGATCACATCTTCTAGTAAAATTAATACACATCATTAACACACATGAGACCTCACATTTCTTCTTAAGCCTGAAAGATAGGCCACCAAAAAAAAAAAAAAAAGAAATAACCCCAAAACCCTGAACTACACAGTTACGACAAAACTGTTCTGGCCTTTCACCATTCTTCTTCTTCATGCACTCTGACGACAAGTTAGGCGTATCATCTTTTGAATCCAGTACTGCAATACATTATACTGCATTTACTCTGAGCACTCTGACATTATCATTATCTTCTTTTGTGCCCGACAGCAACTGCAGCTCCTATAATGCCATTATTGTAATTAAGAACAATCTGAACCATTGACAGCATTGCCTCGTTTGCTCTAGAATCCCCTGTGCATTAGTGTTCTTCTAAACCAATGTTTCACTATTAATAGTTTGCTGCTTTAGAACCGCCTACGGTTAAAAGAAAAAAAAATTATTAGGCCTCAGCCTAACTCGATGGTCGAAGAAGAAACTTGTTAAGAAAAAATAAATGAAAGGCTGTACACTGGTGAACTGTTACTCTTTTCTTTACACACACGGAAAATGGATTCACACCCTGCCAACCTATTCAAGCCGTTACCCAGGTGAGGAAGCTTATTTTGGCTTGCTTCAAAAGGACCACCTGTACAGATACAAAAGAAAACATCTCTCTCTTCTTCCACTAAATGTATCCAAAGTACTTCTCTGCCTAAACTCTCCCTTTCATTAATCCAGCTCACAGGAGGATAAGTAGGGCATAGCAATTTAGACATTCTTGTCTGGGAAATTCTGACCTTAACGCCCACACTTGCTGCACACATGCTCTGTACCCCTGTCCATCTGCTTGCAAAGTATGACGCCTGCTTGTTTGCTGAGCCAGGAAGGTGGTCCACCATAACCCTATGACTGCTTAACACCCAAGTTTTTGTGTAATTCCAGGGAAACAATCAGTCCGGAGCTAAAGAAGTACAGACAAAACTGGCTGGACAGCACTGACACAATAACGTACATCTCTTAGAAGCTAAGGCCAGAAAGCCCGCGGCCAGTCAATGAGAAGCAACTGTCATTTTTCCTCTGCAGTAAATGAGAAGCTGGAGTATTAAGTCCTAACATAAAAGAAACCAGCATGCACACTATCTGAAAAGGACTATGAGGAAGTCTACCTATTGAGCATCACTGGTAACATGGAGCTTTATCTACTTTTAGTAGGCATGAACACAGGAAAGCACTGTATGAAAATGACCAAAGAAACATGGCTAGTGGAAAAAGCTGGTATCTCCAAAGGATAATACAGAAAAACACGTATGAAAAAAATTATTTCATGACTCCCTTTTCTCCATACTGTTTTTGGCATAGTTAACTTCACCTGAATTGTTTGCCTGTGCACTGCTGCAGCCACCAAAGTCAAGAGGCCAGCTCTAACTAGAGCGCTTAAAAGTTGTCTTACTGCATGCAAAGGCAGGCAAAAGAAATTCAAGTACTACTACATGAGACTTCAGTGCAAATACTAAAGATGCGGTGATGGATTTTTCTTCTTGTGAACACAAACTCCATTAAAAAATGCTGAACCCTATACTAAAGAAACATTCAGGAAATTGTAATGTTTAGACTACATTTAAGATTTTTTATGGTTTCGCAGTATGAGATTGTATTTCCATGTCTGGGACATCTCTACTGTTCTGGAGATAACAGCTGCTCCTCACTCTACCATGTCCTTCAGTCTCTGCTCAGAGCTTTTGAAGGGAGGCAGTGGTCGCTGACAATTGTTGCACCCCCTCTCCTACCACCATAACTAAAGTCCCTTTTTCCAAGTGGAATTTCATAAGTTTCACTCCAAATAAAGGTTAATCTCACCCACCACTGGATCACTGCCATAGACTGCTCTATCACTCCACAGGAAGGAAAATGAACGGTCAGCTCCATGCCAAGCAGAGAAGCCAAAAGGACTTAACTGCAACTACAACTACCAAGAATGACTCACAGAAATACATATTCCAGGTGTTTTCTTTAACAAAAATTATTATCTAAGAAAAACAAGATGACTAAGATATTGTCAACCACAGTACACTATGTGGTGCTTAACACAAACATCAATAAGAAGTCATGAAGAGAAACGAAAAGACTAAAAGAAAAGCAGTATCGCTAACTCATGACCAATGTGCTCTCTTTTAATTTTATATTAAATCCACACATATGATAAGAACGTTTTATAGCACCACATGCAATTATTTCACAGGACTACTACAAAACAAAAAGATCCCTTCCAACCTAGACGATTCTGATTCTATGGAAAGCAGAACATTTGGGAGACTGTAGAGTCTTGTTACTTAACCCTGCAATTCTTTAATATTTTGAGTAAGATCATCACTGGGTTGAACAGTGGCACAGCCTAGAGCCAGGTGCAGGATTAGGGTGAACAGATGGTGACTAATCTTCCTAATACAGCTCTGCCAATACAACTCACTCTTGATCAGCCACATCCCTGTTTTTCTTTTTTTTTCCTGGCTGTTTCCTGGTTTTCTCTGGCCTGAGCACAGGTTGTCAAGGGGTAGCTGCATGGTAGGCTAAGGATTCACATAAGGCTGCTGATCTGATTTTGCTTTTGGTCCGAGACATCTTTTGTTTTTCAGTCTCGTCACCAAAGTGAGTTAACTCACTGGCGCACTGAACACACACATACACACCCAATCCCAAGAGGTATACAAGGGTATTAAAACCAAGTAACGGTATCTATTAATAAGTATTAGCACACCAGACAGAAAATGTATGACGATACATATAAAGAGCAAGGCTCTGAGTGCCTTCCTACTCAGTGCCCTGAGTACCGCTACACACTCAAAGAAGCACTGGAACTACTATGAGCTGGAGAAGGCGCAAGGACTACAGAGAGAGCAAGCTAAGCCTTCAACCCCAGCCCTGCATTTGGAAGAGCTGCAAGCGAAAATGTGAAGCACTGCAAAATATCCTGCCTTCCAGCTCACCCTCTCTCACACAAAATGGCATCACACTGCTCCCAGCACAACACTGACTGCACCTAGTGCAGTATTAACTGCCCTTTCAACGGTCATCTCTTTTTGATTTTGGCTGCAGTTTAGCTAAAAAAATAGCCTATCATTAGCGACAGAAGTCAACAGCACCATACATTTTAACAGGAACTGGTGTGGGGAGGAAAGGGAAGAGGACAGAAGGAGCAGATGGGAAAGCAACAATATTTCAGGTGCATCTCAACCACTCCTTTTCTAAAGTTTCACTTCAGAAAGAACTGCGCCCCTACAACTGCTGATTTCACCTTCAGTGACATCAGCATTTTGCTGAAAAAGACTGCAGAACTCTGTGGATTAAGTCAATAGGAAGCACTTGATCTCAGATACAGTGAAGTAACAAAAGTACTGGGCTGTCCTTATCTTAATCTCAGTTAGAAAGGCAGACAGCCCAGTATTAAACTATTCGGTCGGCAGGGAGGGAATGGTTTACTGGTTACGGAAGGCATTAAAGAGAGAAAAGAAAAAGTAGGATATACCCCAGAGATTCTGTCCAAGGCAGAATCACAGAGGCACAGACCTGCACTTACAGGAAGCTGCCTTGAAGCTGAGGGCTTTCAGAAGATGTAGAACCCCACAAGCAATAATCAAACCCAGTGAGAACTTTTCTCTATGTCTGTCTTGGTCTCTCGGTCTTCTCTTCCCTTCAGGGCAGATTCCTTAAATGCTAAGGGAAACATTGGAGTTCTAAAATTACAGATTCTCTTGAGCGCACGCTCACTTTACTGAGAATGGAAATGAGAACTTCACATTTACTCTCTTCTACAGCTTCAGTTGGTTATATCCACCTTCACGTTGAAGACTGGATGCATGTTTTTATGTGTCTGATATCAAGGATATGGAGATGTAAAGAAAAAATTGATATAAAGGTACATCAGTCTGAGCTGGTCTCTAGCTGTTTTTTTCTTCTTTCCATGGCTCTGTCCTGTAATTTGGAAGCACTGGGGACTCTTCAACCACTTGTTTAATGCTGATTTTACTTCACCACTTTAATCTTTTTTACCTTTCATCTAGATAATTGCTATGCATCTAGCCAGCTACAGCAGATACTGAAAAGAACTGACAGAGTATGCTGTCACCATGCCTTCATCACACCTGGCCAGTCAGAGTACAAGCCTGGTGGACCAGACCAGTCCACCCTTCCCTCAGTTGAGATACTGAACCATCAGACACCTGAATCTTTAGATGATCTCCAGAGATCCCTTCCAGTCGTAACTATTCAGTAATTCTGCAACCCAAACTTGTCAGTCTCTGTGACAGCATGGTCCAGCTGGCAGCTTGTCACCACCACCCCTTCCTCACAGATGGTAAACAGCTGCTGTGGCAACAAGCACTGCCAAACCACCAAGCACCCTCATCCATGTCTGCTCACAGCACCCTGAAGAGCTCAGCAGTGACTGCTTAAACCAAGGAAGCACAAGGAGAGGGGTGGAGCAGCTGCTGCTGAAGACAGAAGAGGAGAGGAAGTGATGGACACAGCCTCAGGGAAAACATCCTCCCTTCCCCTGCCCTCCAGCCCTGTCCCTCCTCCCAGCAGCCCCTCAGAGAGCAGCTGCTTTCTGCAGCCAGACCCCTTGCTCTGCTCCTCTTCACCACTCCCCTTCCTTTAACCCATTCCATGCATGTTTAGTTTTATTCTGTGTGAAAACTATAGGCTCAGACGATGAAGAAACTGCTCAAATGGGAAAAACACAGGAAATAAAAGGCATACTTCTGTAGCAGCTGACTTGCCCACATAATCAAAGGCTGCTTTTGGAAGTCAAATGCAAAGACAGAGTTCAGTGGCTCTATGCCCACACGCAGGTAATCAGAGACCAACAGAATTAGTGGCCGTATTGGGTCAGAACAGCAGGTCTAAGTCCAGGGTCCTGGCCCATGTCAGAAATGCATTCTTAACAATACAAACAGGGAAAGGCAAATCAACAGATTTTTTTTTCCCTTGGTATAAGCTTCCCAATAGCTGTGGATTTCATGATTTCTGAATCTGCAATGTCTATGATGGCCTACGTGATTTGCATGTGGGCCACTGCAGACATTACCTTTTTTTGCGTCTAGAATCCACCCGGACCCATTTTTAGCCCCAACTCCCTTTTAAAAAATACTTATGGCATCCAAAAAATTCCATAGCAATAAGTTTCAGAACTTAAACATGCATAGAGAAAAAAAAATAAATTCTGTGTCACTTCAGTTAGTTACAAAGCAACTGGATGGACTTAACGATTGGGGATGCCTTTCTGGGAACAGGCAGAAGAGCTGGGCTCTGTGTCCTCTTCATACACATCCCCTACTGCATGGACGGGTCCTCCTGCCTCCAGTGAGTCACCACCACAGGCTCCTTTGCCTCCTCTCTAGCAGAGAGGAGGTTGGCAGTGCTGTGTTTTGTGCTAATTTCAACCCTGTCAGCACATTTTATGTATCTTGTTTTACAATTCTGTATGATCTAACCCCTTCACAGGTGTTTACACATGCTAGGAGACGTTCACGTAAAGCAGGCACTGATACACTCAGCTCTACGATAGGATACCTCTGGATATAGACTCAACAACCTGTCTGGCAAAAACGCAGGCATTTGGGACTCACACGTTCCTACATGATTGTTGTAGATGAAACACATGGACCAAGCACAATTGGACTGGGCCCTACATGAAAATTTGGTTAAAACAGTGACTTTTTTAGAATAAATTTGGGATTACCTATGACTTCTGAGATTCAGAAATGCATTCACAGGTAATATTTTCCTATCTTTCTATGAACCAACCAGTGCCAAAGCCTATTAAAAAAAATAAAAATTACTCTTGAAACCAAAACCAAAGAGAAACTGCATTAGATTAAATTCCCAATAAGATCATGAGTCCTAGAAAAAACTGAAATGACAGAAATAATGTTAAAATACATTTTAGGGGAGGAAAAAAGCCAGAAAAAATATGCAAGATATACAGATAAAGAGCTCTAGGTTGCAAATTACTGCATGCAGGGGCTCTTCACACTGTTTGTGAAAGTATAGTGCCTAACATAATAGGACCCGTCTCTCAATTTCACCACATATAAACAATAATAGATGCTTAACAGTGTCTTACAGATAACAGCCAATGGCGCTGATTACTTTCTGTTTATTGCAGAGAGCAGCACTTGTGGAAAGAGGAGGCCGAGGCAGGAAGGCAAGAGAGAGGCAGACCCAAAATCTATCGAAGGCTACAGCAGTTACTCTTTCACCTGCACAAACCCAGCACAGCACGGCTTGAGAGATGACAAACAGCTTCAAGCATGTCAGAGCTGTCATTTACATATATGCCTGAGAGTTGCATCTGGAGGGCTATTGCCATCACAGCATAAGCAACAGTTGGGTGTTCTGTCTACGCTGACAGAAGCATTTCAGAGGCAATTATCTTTCTTTCTACCAAGCAATCCCTTCAACGGTCAGAGCAGGGAGGCCTCCCCCGATATCCCCTGACAATTTGCATTCAAAGGATGGAAGCAAAAACCCAACGCTCTCCTCTTGAGTAGTTTATCTTCCTTTCATATGCTGTGGATGTGCTCAGAAGGCTCGTAGCAATGACATGACAACACATGAAGCAGGTGAGTCTTCTATTTTTCTTTTCACTTTCCATGTTACTTCCACTTAACAGAAGCATTTTATCTACTTAATGGAACTTGCTCCAAGGCGATAATTATTTCAATGGTGGTACTAATAGGTTTTGTCCAGCATCAGCTACGCAGCTGTCTATGATGCACCTGTGGCAGTAGACCAGGGACACGGGAATATGTAACACAGTATACAGGGGATAGATTATAAGCACATTTCAGTTGCTACACACTAAGGCTGAAGGTAAAGCGCACTACGTCAGACATTAAAAACAGCTGTTCAGCTATTCAGATGGCATAAGAAGGCCTGGGGTCAATGTACTGATATGCTGCAGTAAAAGACAGAAATTCAGAAGTACTAAGAGTGACGATAAAGCCTTTGCCATTTCCTTTTCATAGAAAACACTGTATGACGTCTTCAGACCAGTATGAAATTAGCATTCAGTGGCCCATTTTCACTATGTATTAGCAAATACAATGGTAGGACACATATCAGTTTCTTCTTTCAGCTCTGTCTGCATTTTAAATACAGCATCAGGTGGGAGCAGTAGAAAAGAAAATGCCTGCAAATCGTTTAAGCTAGTCTAGAATCTCTTAAATGAGAAAGAAATGAACAAATCTACAGATAGGAAAAAATAGTCCTTTGCGCTGATAGTGCATTACTCTACTCAAAAAGAAGTTGCAGAAACAGGTCCAAAGAAAATAATTCAAATATGTCAATTAAAATTCAGCAGAACACCTCTTGTATACTAAGAAATACATTTATTTCATAGTAAAATGCCCATAGCCAGACCGAGGCATGGCCTCTCACACAGCAAGGCATTTTAGTCATGGATTCCAGAAAGACAAAAATTTTACTTAAAACACCTGAAAAGCTCTCATCACCCTACACTTATTCTTAATCTGTATTTTTAATTTATTCTGAATTCATATAATTCTGTGAATGCATGATGGCAACAAAGTAAACATTAAGAAATTGAAGGTTATTATCAAGAAATAGCAGAATCTACATTTTTTTTTACACTGTTAACATACTCTTCCCTTAGGCATACATAGAACAGAGCCTACCATGACCTCACATACCAAAATGAAGAAAAAAAAAAAAAAAAAAACATATAAAAGGAAAACTCACAAGTGGAAGCTAGGAGAAAATTCATTCCTTCTTCTGCCCATCAACACCAAATAAACTAGGCAGAAGAGCAGTCAAATTACTGAAATTGATGTCATATCAATTGGAAAACTGACTGAGCCCGTACAATGAGCAGTAATTGCTTTCTACCAAATTCATGGGTCCAAGCTGTCTGTTTCCCATCTGCTCCTACGCAATTTAAGCAATTCCGAACTTTGCTCTCCATTCCCAAATGTGTCACAGATTTATTAGCATGTCAGGGGCCAATTCTTAAGATTCTCCACTAAGGTAAGCTATTCGAAGGAGTGAAGTTTCTGTGTCTATAATTGCCGAGCCAGGAAAATTCAAGGAGGACAATCACACATGACCTTACTGAACCCACCATGAAAAATTCATAAGATGACGTAACACACACCCCTACATCTAAAAAAAGAGTTCATTCTGTTCTCTCCTTGCACTTATATAGAGATATGTTTAGTACACAATGGAGACTACCATAAGAAGCTTACAATAAACTTTAAATTGTGGTTGGTTTTTGCTAATACAATGAGCTCCACCATGCATCTTAACTCCTGCTAGACAAGGACTGGAATCCACCAGTAGCACATATGGGGTGGCTCAGTCTTTGAATGTTTTTCAGGAATGAAAGGGATGGAATATTACTATATGTACAAATAATTTCAGCATATGACAGTTCAGTTGTAAACAGTATTATCTCACAATTTTCTCATTAGATAAAAAATTAATTATAATTAATGCCAAACATATTTAATCATTTGTAATTTTTATTACCTTAACAGAATGTCTACACTATTTAAAGATGCAGCTGCTCATGCTATCAAAGGAAAGACTGAAGTACAATGTTCTCATCCTCGAATTATACCAACGGCGATGAGATACTGTAAATGAAAGCTAGGCTAAGATCCTACATGACAGATGACAACATAAACAAATTTGAGCTCCAAATTTCAGATTTTATTAAATAGTCTCTAATACTTAATGACAGTGTATTTTCCAGATTAACATATGTCTTAAGGTGTGACGAATCCCTGCTTACATCACGTGTGATATCTCAAGTACAAATATCTCAGGTTACTCTCTCTGTTTTGGTCAACAACTTGTCCTGTGATACTAGAGAATTCATGTCACTTTTCTAGAATATTCACATCTCTCACATGGGTGGAATACTTACCATTGCCAAGAACGCTGAAGTTCGTAAGGAAAGGCTTGCTATATATTTTTATACATATTTATACACATAAATTAACATTATTACAGAAAATCCATTTTATATTGTATTATAAACTACTTTTGCTACATCTAAAACTACATAGACTTTACTCTATAAATAACCTACATTACTCTTCACCATAACGTCACTTGAGATCCTAATGGATTTTTCATTTGATAGAGCATTTTGGCACTGGCTCTATTGTTGCAATATATAAAAAAATCATTTTGACAATGATTGAAATGCCTGTTGATGGCATAAATACAAAAACCATATACGTATAATCATGCATCATCTACAACAGTAAACTACAAAGATAACACAGATAGTACTAAAATTAATTAGCATACTCCCTACAACAGATAAAACATTTTTGCATTATTTAAAAACATTAATTCTTAGCCCTTGTGGTAAAATACCAAAGTAAATCAGTAAGTTTCTGTCTTCTATGTAATAGCAGAGCTTATACCAACTGAAAGACAGGGAAGTTTTCAGTTGCCCCTTATTTATCATAAGCGCACCAAGTCCCACAGACTTCCTTGACCTATCGCTAAGCTGTAAGACCTGGGTATGCTCCTGAATTTTTGATTCCAGGTGTGCACCCTAAGCATGGTCTGGCTTAACACAGAGGGGCATGCAGCAGAGGAACAAAACAGATGTGTGTGTGCAGCAGCCCCCTCGGTAGCCCCTGAGGGTGCACAGGTTGGGAAAAATGCCATGGTAGCTCTAACCAGGTCTATAACCCAGTTGATAAGGAGATTGGCATCTTCTGCATAGTCTACATTCATCTAAAAGAATACATGTTCTACTGCCCACACATTAAAGATAACAATAAATTGGAATAACCAGAATTGTTGCCTCATGAAGAAATATTGACATAGGTGAAGTCCAGAATTCTACCGGAATATTAAAATCACAAAGCACAAGACTAGGTAGGTAAAAAGGGAAATGAATGCCCTATACAGAAAAAAAAACAAACCATTGTTTCTAAAGATTTACTAACAGTTCATCATATTTAGAGACTTTATATGATTAGAGATCAACATTCACAATAAAATGGAGTAGATACCTATACCAGACTAACAAACTGCATTAGAGAATAGATCCTGATGTTCTACAAAAAATATGAAGAGTAAAGGTGCCATCCAAGAGTACTTCATTCTAGCTTACAAATGTTGAAGGTCTAAACACGACCAGTAGAAGAAATATTTTTTTTTCAAATGTCTATGACTTAACTTGCACATTTTCTAATACATTATGTGTGTTAACAGTTGAATAACCATGTGCACTCCTGTGACCGAGACCTTTCTCTATAGGAAACCTGACACTAGGTAGGTCAATTAAAGTAGGAAAAAATATTAAAGAACAGAGCCTAGATGAATGAGCAATCTGACCTCCTACATGAAGTTCCTAGCTAGACTTCAAACACACCTGGAGCCCTACCAACTGTGGCAGCACAACTTAAGATGGAACTCGTGTATCACAGTCTGCAATAAACAAGGTGACTCTAATAGTTTGCAAACCCGTATTTATTTCTAGTGGAGGAAAGACTAGGAAAAGTAGCACGGCGAGCTGTAGGCAATCCAGGAGACTCCTGGAATGCGCAGAGGATAACTTCTCAAGCCCTACCCTAATAGACAGCCCTACCAGAGGGAATGCGATACTGGACCTGATGGTCACCAATGCAAGTGAGCTAACTGGTGACATGAAGACTGCAGACAGCCTGGGCCTCAGTGGTCATGCACTGGTGGAGTTCAAAGTCCTGAGGGATATGGGTCAGGCAAAGAGTCAAGTCAGGACCTTGAATTTTAGGAAAGCAAACTTTCCGCTCTTCAAGGAGTTAGTCAATAGGACCCTCTGAGAAACTGCCCTCGGGGACAAAGGAGCAGAACTGAGCTGGCAGATCTTTAAGGATGCTTTCCATAGAGCACAAGAGCTCTTGATCCCCAGGTGTAAGAAATCAGGACAGGAAGGCAAGAGACTGGCATGGCTGAGTTGAGACCTGCTGGTCAAACTGAAGGGTAAGAAAGAGATGCACAGGCAGTGGAAGCAGGGACCGGTATCCTGGGGAGAGTATAGGGATGGTGCCTGGCTGTGTAGGGATGGGGTCAGGAAGGCCAAGGCACAGCTGGAGGTGAACTTGGCAAGGGACGCAAAGAATAATAAGAAGCACTTCTACAGATAAGTCAGCCAGAAAAGAAAGGTCAAAGAAAGCGTACCCCTCCTGATGAGCAATACTGGCAAACTGGTAATAGTGGACGAGAAGAAGGCTAAGGTACTCAATGACTTTTTTGCCTGTCTTCACTGGCAACCTCTCTTCCCACACCTCTTGAGTGGATGGACCACAGGGCAGGGACTAGGGAGCAAAGTCCCTCCCACTGTAGGAGAAGATCAGGTTCGTGACCACCTGAGGAACCTGAACATACATAAGTCTATGAAACCTGACAAGATGCAACCCAGAGTCCTGAGGGAATTGGCTGATGTAGTTGCCAAGCTACTCTCCATGATATTAGAAAAGTCATGGCAGTCAAGTGAAGACCCCAGTGACTGGAAAAATGGAAACATTGCACCCATTTTTAAAAAGGGTAGAAAGGAGGACCCTGGGAACTACTGACCTGTCAGCCTCACCTCTGTGCCTGGGAAGATCATAGAACAGATCCACCTAGAAGCTACGCTAAGGCACATGGAGGACAGGGAGGTGATTTGAGACAGCCAGCATGGCTTTACCAAGGGCAAGTCCTGCCTGACCAACCTAGTGGCCTCCTACGACAGAGTGACTACATCAGTGGACAATGGAAGAGCTACGGATGTCATCTATCTGGACTTCTCTAAGGCCTTTGACATGGTCCCCCACAACATCCTCTCTCTAAATTGGAAAGATGCAGATTTGATGAGTGAACTGTTTAGTGCATAAGGAATTGGTTGGATGGACGCATCCAGAGAGTGGTGGTCAACGACTCAACATCCAGATTGGTGACAAGTGGTGTCCCTCAAATGTCTGTATTGGGACCAGTACTGTTTAATATGTTAATCAATGACATAGTGGGATCAAGTGTACCCTCAGCAAGTTTGCAGACATCACCAAGATGACTGGTGCAGTTGACATGCCTGAGGGATGGGACGCCATCCAGAGAGACCAGGCGAAGCTCAAGAAGTGGACCCATGCGAACTTCATGAGGTTCAACAAGACCAAGTGCAAGGTCCTGCACCCAGGTCAGGGCAACTCTTGGTATCAATACAGGCTGGGGGATGAAGGGATTGAGAGCAGCCCTGCTGAGAAGGACTCGGGGGTACTGGAGGATGAAAAGCTGGACATGAGCCACGAATGTGTGCTCACAGCCCAGAAGACCAACCATATCCTGGGCTGCATCAAAAGAAGTGTGGCCAGCAGGTCAAGGAAGGTAATTCTGCCCCTCTACTCTGCTCTCATGAGACTTCCACCTGGAGTACTGCATCCTCAGCACAGGAAAGACATGGACCAGTCATTGGAGCCGGTCCAGAGGAAACCACAAAAATGATCAGAGGGATGGAACACGTCTCTTGTGAGGACAGGCTGAGAGAGTTGGCATTGTTCAGCCTGGAGAAGAGAAGGTTCTGGGGAGACCTTATTGCTGCCTTTCGGTACTTAAAAGGGGGCTTGTGAGAAAGATGAGGACAAACTTTTTAGCAGGGCCTGTTGTGATAGGACAAGGGGTAATGGTTTTAAACTAAAAGAGGACAGATTTAGATTAGATATAAGGAAGAAAATTTTTACAATGAGGGTGGTGAAACACTGGAACAGGTTGCCAGAGAGGTGGTAGATGCTCCATCCTTGGAAACATTCCAGGTCAGGTTGGACGGAGCTCTGAGCAACCTGTTCTAGTTGAAGATGTCCCTGCTCATTGGAGGGGGGTGGACTAGATGACCTTTAAAGGTCCCTTCCAACCCAAACCGTTCTATGAGAGGCCAGGCTTCACAGTAATGATTTACCAGTTTTGAAGCCATCTGAATGGGCTAAAACAAACAAAAAAGGAAGACAGTATAGTACCAATCTCACTACTATATGTTCTTTCACTAAAGAAATGTGACAAATACATGCAGAAGGATGTTAAAGTGAATTTAATAAAGTACTTTTTCTTCCATCAGCAAACAACAAACTCCTCACAAAGTTAAAAAAAAAATAAATCTCCAAACCAAGAGAAAAGACAAGGAGAACACTAATGTTATTCCAAAATTTCAAAAGGGTAAATATCAACAGGATGAGGTAATGAAATGTCAGGTGCAGGTTTTAGTCAATAAATTTAACACATACATAGAAGTAATGAGAAGAAATATGATTTCACAGAGTTCATCTTTTTGTAAGATTACAAGATTTGTGGATAAAAGTAACTGCTGCCTCTAACAGTTTGCTGGAGATTTCTGCCTTAATATCTGTCACTGAGGAAACAAGCATTGCTTAAAAATAATATTAGACATACTAAATTTACTACAAATAGGCTAAATTAACAATCTTTAAACATACCTACAATATAGATTCATCACAGAAAGTTGTTGCTAGTTCAATACCACTAATACTCATGAATATCCTAACAGAATAATATAACAAAAGTAACTAATAAAGTTTTCCATTATTTACTATTTCATCAACTTCTGGGCCATCTGCAATGGCCAGAAAAAGCCAAATAATATGAGCACAATCATGCAACATGCATTTTAATTAAAAAGCAAGACCATGTATCTCAGAAAGACAACATGATAGTTACAGAATAAGGGGCTGTACTCGTCAAAGTTATATCACCCTTGTCCACCGCACTGGTGCTACTCTGAAATACTGTAGCTGTTTTCATTACCCATGTATATACGTAGAAGGAAGGGTCTGCTGAGCATAACACCCTTCTTCATACTTGCAAGAAATGAACATTGCTTGAAAAACTGTTTTGAAGTGACTGTTACTTTAGCTCTATTTGCATCCTATTTAAATTAACATCAGCTGTGAAAACGATGGGCGAGTGAGGTTAAATTCCAATTCTCTGTCTCATGGGATTTTAAATAGGCTGATTCAGTAGGGAGTGGATATTTATTCACATGTATGGACAAAGAACCAGACTGTTGTACATGCTTGCTGTTCTTCCAAGCTCCACTGTCATGAGGCAAAGTTTTTTTGCTTAGTACAGGAATAATCACGTTAAGTTTGAAGTCCTTGAGAAATGATTACTATTACAAACATCAAATCAGTTGTGTGCATTACACTGGTTTCTCAGAGCAATGCATATCCACCGTGCTGTACACCAATACAAAGCAACACATTACGAGTCGAAGAGGATTTGAGCATCAAGTTTTGGGAGTTTTGCGCCACTGCTTAAAAGGCAAGTACTCCTGACAGGCTGTGAGGCGCGGCCGTGGCGTGCGGCGCCCGCACCCCGGACAAGCCCCAGCCCCTCCCCACCTGCGCGGAGCTGCGAGGCGCTCGGGGCCGCAGGCCTGTCGGGCCCGCAGGCCGCCGCGGCCCTCGCCCGCCGGACCGCTTCACCTACCGCGGGGAAACGCTCCCCTTCCCCAGCCCGGGCACCCCCCTCCTCCTGCCCTGCCCCTCTCTGACCCCGTTCCGCGGTACAAGCTCAGCACTGCTCCCCCCCCACGCTGGGGGGCACCGCTCACCCGGCCCGAGCT
>VZSZ01010714.1:509165-546195 GCA_013398815.1 Ibidorhyncha struthersii | reverse complement strand
CCAGCCCAACGGCCCCCGCCTCAGCCAAATGGCGGCCCAGCGACCACCCCTTCTCAGCCTAACTGCCCCCTCCTCAGCCCAGCGGTCACCCAAAGGCCTCCCTCCTCAGCCTAACGCCCACCCAGTGCCTCTTCTCCCCACTTAACAGCCCCCTCCACAGCACAATGGCCACCCAAGGCCACCCCTACCTGCCCCTCTCAGGGGGTTCAGCCATGGGCCGAGGGTCATCATTTTACCTGCCCACAGGTAAAATGTCCCTGGGGCTGAGGAAAAGGGTGTTTCACACAGCCCCGAGGAGTAAAGCCCGGCAGCAGGAGCTGGGCTGGGCCTGGAGGAGGGCTGGAGCCCCAGGGTGGTATGATGGCCACACTCCCCTCCCAGCTGGGGGACCCACAGGCGTTTGGGTGGTCGGCTGTACACTGAGGCACAGGACAGTGTGCCCATGGTCTTTGCGCTGCCTCACAGAGGAGTCAGTCATTAACGCAGGCTGGTAGGTCAAACACACCAGCGTGGGTGACCACACGCGCGAGAGTGCAAGTCAACACAGGTGCCAAAAGTTAAATGCGGGTATAGACAGATGGGACCAGGGCTCAGACCGCTCAATTCACAGAATCACAGAATGGTCAGGGTTGGAAGGGACATCTGGAGGTCAACTAGTCCAGCCCCTCTGCCAGAGCAGGGTCACCTACAGCAGGTTGCACAGGACAGCGTCCAGGCAGGTTTGGAATGTCTCCAAGGTGGGAGACTCCACAACCTCTCTGGNGGCAGCCTGTTCCAATGCTCTGCCACCCTCAAAGTAAAGACATTCCTCCTCATGTTAAGATGGAACTTCCTATGTTCAAGTTTGTGCCCATTACCTCTTATTCTATCACTGCGCACCACTGAAAAAAGACTGTTCCCATCTGCTTGGCACCCTCCCTTTAAGTATTTATTAGCATTGACAAGACTCCACCCCAGTCTTCTCCAGACTAAAAAGACCCAAGTGCTTCAGCCTTTCCTCATATGAAAGATGTTCCAGTCCCTTGATCACCTTCATCTTTGCTGCACCCTCTCCAGCAGTTCCCTGTCCTTCTTGAACTGGGGAGCCCAGAACTGGACACAGTACTCCAGATGCAGCCTCACCAGGGCAGAGTAGAGGGGGAGGATGACCTCCCTCGACCTGCCGGCCACACTCTTCTTGATGTACCCCAGGATGCCATTGGCCTTCTTGGCCACAAGGGCACATTGCTGGCTCACGGTCATCCTGTTGTCCACCAGGACTCCCAGGTCCCTTTCCACAGAGCTGCTCCCCTAAGCTGTACTGATGGATGGGGTTATTCCTCCTCAGGTGCAGGACCCTACACTTGCCCTTGTTGAATTTCATCAGGTTTCTCTCCGCCCAGTTCTCCAGCCCATCCAGGCCACACTGAATGGCAGCACTAACTTACTATTTGTAAGTGAAGGCTCTGGAAGGGTGGGTAGGAGGGTCGCAGCTGCAGACAGATATTTCTACACCCTGTGGTCAACACCAATAGAACAGAACTAATGAAGTAATAAAGTGTCACTAAATAGTTTTATGCAGGTTAAAGTTCAAACTTACTACATACCCTTCAGTCTTGAGCACATTTTGCAAACAGGTCTCCTGCCTGTGGGTTTCAGCTACATCTCTGGTCAGAGCGGTGGGCATCGTCATAACCACTTCTACTAAAGAAACCAACTGTTGTTGTCAGACCAGTATAAAAGCCAGTAGGAAAGAAAGGTGACTTACCACGATGGATTGCCTATACCAACCCTGCTTTGATTTGTAGATAAGTAGCTTGAGAGAAGCATCTTTAAAACAGATAATTTGTTGTGACTGGTTCAGGAGGTACCCAGGACTGGAACAGCATTAATGTCATCTGGATGCACTACTTTCACTTACCACTTAATCACTCGATTAACAATTCAGGCAAAAAGCCACACACACTTCATGCAAATATCTAGCTATCCATTAGGCATAATAAGTGAAATGAAATTACCATGAGGATATGTCTAAATCGGCTAATAATTGTTGTGTTTTTACAAGCCGGTAACATCGGTTAGCTGATGAGGGGTAGACATCAATGCGTATTTGTTGCATGCAGTTAGTATATGCCCTGGAGAAAAACTTTATTCATCCATACTGCCATCAGTTAAGAGCCCAAGCCGTCAGCGCAATCTCTCCTTTCCTTATGTTTGCTCTCTGGCTCGTAGCACCGATTGTGTTTTAGGGCTGTCGTCTACAGGATGGTCCAAATTCCATACATTGTTCTCTTTTTACAGAGATGCTACTCACGCAGTGTATGGATCAGGAGATGAACAGTTTTGAATAATTTTTAAGAACATAATAAAAGACTTTCAAAAGAAGGAGAAATAAACACATCAGGGCCTTTTTTTTATATGCATGTGAATCTGTCACATTTACAAACAGAGCAATAACCCAACTAAATCTCCATTTGAACCAAAAATGACTATACATAGAGGTCAATATAGGATTTTGTGGGCCCAGCAGAAGAGACAGGATTTTGGCAAACACAAGCGTGCTCACCTTTGTTCCATTACGTTTGTGTTAAAGACGGAAAGAACAAACCAGATACCTCACGAACAGTAACAGGTGCTGGGTTGTGCAGTTCGGGAAAGTCAGAATTCAACATAACCTTGCCAAGTCTCACATAAAATAGCTGAAAAGACCCAGCATCTTTCTTTCCTATTTCACTAGACACAATATATGTAAATTAACAACAAATGCAATATTACTTATTTAGTAGCCTCACGAGCTATGGGTGTTTCACATCACAAGGAGAAAATAAATTTTAAATGAAACTTAATATGTTTAAAATCAACTTTATCAGATCTGGAAACACAAATACTGTGTGCTTTAAGTAATACTGCTAAAGCCACAGACAGTCTTAACCTTACTGGGTTTTTTTTTATGGGTTTCTTTCAGAATTTATTTGCAATTCCTTGGATGTAACATTATTGCCATATTTTTCCACTTACAATGTTTCTCTTTGAGGATAGTTACAACATTTTCCCCCCCCTGTGTCTTAAATTTAGAACTACATATGCTACTTTCTTTTTCTTTTGATCTGGGAATATATATGGACATATGACCCTGAATTAATGTTTCATTCAGCACAAAAGGCCGTATAGATACACACAAGGTCTAAGTTATGGCAGATACAGGAATGTTGATTTTAAATGCCTAGCTCTTATTTATACAGTATTTTAACCACAAATAAAAGCTTCATATAAATTTGATGAGGACCTTTGTTCGGCTAGGTTTTTGCCCTGCTTTATGTTTGATAATTGAATACTTTCGCGATCATGCTCCGTGATCCCATGCACAGGACACAGTAGTCAGCAGGCTGCCGTTCAGGCTGGCCTCGCTGCATCTGGCATATGGAAACCTGGAGCAGATCACGAGAGGTCTCACCGTGCTCCCTTGTCAGCGCCTTGTTCTTACAGATGAGCCAACCAGTAGCTAAGTTAATTGTATCCATCCTGATTGCATAAATACTTTTGCTCGGCAATAAAAGAAGGCTAAATCCACATACTTCAGCTAATTCTTATTCACCTGTATATCTGTCCACGAACACCTGTTTGTTTATTTCTTTTACTGCAGGATTCAGAATGATCAGGAACAGAGCCTTACTTCCCAAATGAGGTGGAAGAGGTAGGGTACGTAATATGCTGACCGTAGACTAGGCTAGTAAGAAAGAGCACTGCAGCAGCCACGCTGGTTAAGCCTGTGCAATCAATATTCATTTGTCTTGGAGTTTTTTCCTAACATTTTTCTCCTAGGGGTAACTCTGGTCTAGCCTTTTGGCCGTCTGGTCATTTAAAGAGTGGAAGTGGAATTTTCAAAAATATTTTATCAACCTACTGCTGTTGCTGTGATTGCCTACAGTAACACCCTTCACTGACTTCAGGAAGAACAGAACTAGGTCAAAGTCTACTCTCTTTATTTTTCTAAGTATTTGTGGTCAGCCTTCTACTGACCTACCAATTCCGTGTGGTTAACTGCTGAAGATGCCTACCCCACCCTGAGTAATGGTTAACAGCACATTGCAAGATCCTGCTTAGAAAAGAAGGTGTTTCCACACAGCTTACTTGGCTGATGTTTAACATCTATTTCTTGACTGGGATTTTCCTGAGAGTGCCCCAAAATACCGGGAGAAAAGAGCTCTGGCAGGACCTGGTGCTCCTGCACATGCCCACGAGCAAGAGGTGCCAGGGACCTGCTCCCTCGGGTGAGACAAGGCCACGGCTGACACTGGCATCCCAGGAGGCTGGGAAGCATGAGCCGCCTCCAGCCTTGTCCTGCAGGAAAATGTTTCTGAATTTCACCAGGAAGCCCCACTCCTCTTCACGTGGCTGTGGACAGTGGCCACCTCTGCACACTGCTGGGAGAGGCAGTGCAGGGAGCAGGCTAAAGCACAGCCACACCTGGCTGGCATTTGTGCAGCCACATCTCTTATTCCATACCCGTACGAGAAAGTTTATACACCCCAAAGGACTATGCTGCTCATGATTTCAGACCCTTTGAGACAGGCCCAGGTTTTACTGATCATCCCAACGTGGCTACATTATAACAGCAGAAAGCATCAGTATCAGGGGCAGAAGGGCTCCAAATTTTCATTGCCACCATCATCTAAAACTCACACCTGAGGATAAATTTACTCCCAGCTCACAAGGTGAATTTAAGATTGAGCATATGCTTACGCTTGAATTTAAAGCAGAACTATGCTTTCTACTCAACTTGTAACTTCTCTGGGATAAGAATCTTCTCTTTAAATAATATAATAAACAAATTAAAATAATTTCATGAAAGTATCAGAGTATTTTCAACCAGATTCTTAAAAAGTAAAATGTATTTATTGGTGTACATAAAGGAGAAAAAAAAGATAGACTAAGACGCAATGAGGAAAAATGTACATGAAAGGCAAAAGATACGATGCTGCGTACAGTCACAGAGAGTAATTATTCAGAAAGTTTCGAAGGAAAGAAAATGGATCTTAAATGTTTCAGGACAATAAGAACGTCATCCTGGCATTTAATGCTTGTGATAACTGATTGATGGAACGACACGTTACTTACAAATACCGGGCCAAGTTTACATGCATTTACATCTGGCCTTGTTGAGATAGTTTTAGGGAAAAAAAAAAAAAAAAAAATCGATATTATGATTTTTTCTTAATAAGCTTCATTTGTGCCCTTCACTTGTGCCTGTAATTTTGTACATCTGTGTTACATGAGTATTCCAGCAAGCACATTGCTGGCACACAGGGCCACCAGATCTCTTTTCATAGTTCATTAGAACCAAGAGAAGAAAGCACAATTTGTTCATAAATATTAGGCAAAGAGATTTAGGTGAAATCCAGAAAATACCTTACTCATCATGAAGTATTTGCCAGGATCTAGGTTCATGAGATGTGGCTACCATGAAGACTGCAGGGATAGTATTTGCCTGCTAACATTGCAAACCCGTCGTGGGAAACTGCAAAAACTGTATGGTCCATGCAAAACCCAGCAGGGACAGCTTTAGATCTTAACAGTAGCAAAGTCTTAAAAGATGTACAGAATCTCCAATCTGCTAAACCATATCCTGTTACTTACTCAAGTAAGAAAGAAAACAGAGTATATCTGTCTGGAAAAAGACTACTAAACTAAAGTGAAATTCTTAGTTGAAATCAGGTATGCATTGGGCTAAAAGCAGAGGTTAAAACATAAGCCCAAATCTTGCTTACCCACTTCTGTCATCTCGAGCGGCACGTTTTCTGGCTCTGTAAGGGTCTCTCCCTGGTAGAAAGCAACAAAACAAGATGTGAAGTTAGTGGAATTTGAAAATTGGCAGTTAAGGTTTTGATCACCAATTCTTAGTGACACTTTTCCTTCAAGCCTTCAAGGAGCTGTTAGAATTTGTATGTCATGCCTAAGGAAATTAAGTGGTGAATTCCTATGTAAGAATGTGAGAAAGTTGTTGACCTCATGGAGTTTGCAACCTCTTGTGTTAAAGGTATGCCCTCTGACTTCAGGGTGTCATTAGTCCTAAACTATAAAATGAATCTGTGAACTGCAAGATGGTGTGATTTTACTTACCAGTATATGAATTAAGAAACTGATATAATTTCTTACCTGTAGATCTTTCCTAGACACACATGATTACATTGTAGATATTGGTGGAGAGAAATTACTATGGAAATGATTCAGGGACTTCAGAGAGTGAGATATAATTTTATTTTTTCAGCTAGAAAATTGCTCACATCTAGACACAGTCAGTACATTCCAGCACATCACATTATACCCAACAATGACAGCGCCAAGGACTTAAAAATGAACAAATCTATTATAAGTTAGTGAGTCAATTTACAGAAAAAACTGAGCAGCAAGAAGACTCATAACCAAACCAATGCTTAAACACTTTTCTATACAAGCCAAACATATTAAATTGACCTGTGAGCAGTGCATATAGCTTCTCTTCTTTTTCCCCTCATTCTCTATTCTCATGATATATGAAGACCCGCTTTAAATTACTTAAGAGTTTATTAATTTTCTAAGTCACTTGCACAGTTCATTTTTTGATCTAATCTTGTGAGGTACTTAATATCAGGCAGGGTAACTGTAGCCCAATAGGTTTTTCCACCCAAAAGTGGACACACAGTTTTGGGTGGAACATGTGTTATGACCACATGGCATCTAGAAAAGTATATTTTTAGCAAAGAATATTTTTTGAGGTCCATAAAATGCTGATGGCCCTCAGCTTCTGTTGACTCTAAGACTCTCAAGAACTCAAATCTTCGGAGCTAAAAGGCAAGCATCCTTTCACATCTGGTTTTATAGCAAACAGGTATCTGCTGTAAAGTGAAATCTCAGAGCTTATATACAGTTCAGAGCAACCTGAACCTGACCAATTGCAGCGTGTGCATCTCCCCTGGGCAAGCAGTCTGAACTTTGGGAGAGGAGAGCAATCTCCTCAGGACTAGAGGCATCATGTGTCTCTGAGGCTGCCCTTCCTCCTCCTCTTCGTACAGCAGCAACACTAAGGTGAATGGACTTTTTAAATTACGAAAGTGAGGTGAAAAGAACAATCCTTGACTGATACAACTTGAGGTTTCTGCTGTTCCTACTTTGTGTCAATCTTAAGTAACAGAGTTAGTTAAAAGAAAAAAAAAAAAATCAATTGCTGCAATCCATCTCAATAAAAATGTAATCCGAAGATCAGGTATGCTTAGCTTATGAATGACAGGGAAAAAAAAAGTCTGATGGTAATTTTGGAACACATTCAAGGATTCTGCTATGTCTTTCCACTGCGATGAAAGACAAATTATATTGTTAAAGCCCTACACATTAGGTTTTAAGGGTATCCCTTCAAGTTATGGTAACTGAGAACGTTGTTTAAAAATCTTAATTCATATTTTATAACTAATTATTTACCAAATCGGTAAAGCTATAATTTACTCTACTATGCACAGCTTTACCTATACATAGCTGTTAGAAATACATATCTATCAGTCAAAATAAGAGACAACATCCAAACTGTAAAATGTAACCAGACACTCTTATCCTTTTTAAACAGTCTAATAAATAAATACAAATACATAAATATTGCAGAACCATAGTATATTCCCTGCACCAATAGAGGTATATTGTTTATCTGTGGTCAACAGGCAAATCTTGTTTTTATCTTTAGAAAGAGTATTTTAAATTTCTTACAATACAGCAAAAACTTAAGATCATTCATAAATTACTGTGACAGGATCCAGTGTGTCTGTTACTCTACAAGAACTTACCAAGAGGTTTTTTGGTTTAAAGCTTTTGTAACAGGAATGCTTCTAGCTTTGGCTGTACCATAGGCAACTGCAGCAAATTAGCACCATTCATGAAATAATGTGAACATCAAATCTTCTCAGAGCATGAGGTAAAATGATATTAAAAAAGAAACAGTCTTTCAGTTTCTCTTTGTTTTTTCAGTTTGAAAGTGTAGTGCATCATACATACAGCTGGGAATACTACCAATCTTAAATTGCAGAATTATCTCAGATTTTAAAAAGTACTGAAATTATACCAAATACTAAGGAGAATTTCTAGTTATCTACAAATGCCTGTACAAAAGATAGGACATAGTTCCTTTAAGCAAAAATGTATGCATATAAATATTCTTGAGCAGCAAGATAAATGTAGTTTAAATATACCCACAACATTTTCTATCAAATGTTGACATTACAAACTCAATATTTTTTGCAAACCTTCTGAGGAATTATTCTCAGGGAGATCTTTAATTACTATGCCACTCATTGCATTCTGTGATACTATTTGTGATGTATTTGATCAAGCAATTGTAAAGCAGTTGGTCTGGATTACTATTTTTAAATTATCATTTAGCATATTTTAGAGAAGACCTTAATCTGTGACATAGAAAAGCTTTTATGAGCATGCAACGGTCTTAAGGGTAGTCACACCTTTGATAATCCCTTATCATTTTACAAAATGTAGGGATTTAATATTGCATTAACTTCTTGTTCAAAAATGCACAGTGCATTAAAACTTACAAATACCTGGAAAAACAGTTTCTGACATTGCATTTACAGTAGTTTTAATGACTGCTTATATGTAGTTATTAGTCAAACAACCCTTCCGCCACCAGAAATAAAAATTAACCTTATTTTTATATGAGATGCTTGCTTTCTGACCTTTAAATAGTTCAACATGGGTTGGCTGTGCCAAAATATCAACAAAACCACATACAGATTCAGACAAACAGATGGAAGCAATGCAGTCTCAAAAATACTAAATGATGTCATCATGTTTCTCGGGAACTCTATTCTCAGCATTAAAATAAAATTCCAAGAAAACAACAGAGCTCTGATTTCTTTTTCACAGACCCTGATGCCCATCAAACAGGTAAATTCGGTCCTATTCTGTACTTCGGTGATCCTTTAAGCTGATAGTGAAATGATTCACTCCAGTATGAGCAAAAGAACTGCTTAAGAGCTTTTGATAACGAAACAATATGTTTCCCAAATAAACCGATATTAAATTTGAATTCCTTCGTTTTTCAGAAGACTGCATCTCCATGATTGCAAATATTGATGAAGTCATGTTTATTTGCATGTGGCTGCTTAAATCCTGCTCAGCTGATAGCCTCTAGATAATATAATGCTTTCAAAGTGCTGGTCTTCTGCTTTTTCTTTCACTCTCTGCTCCTCTAAGGTGGACACGAGTTTGTCTCTTTCTTCAACAACTTTCATCATCTCAGTAAAAATTTCATCCTCCTCATTCAGATACATCTCATCTTTAAGGCTGTCTAAAAGATCACAAAACAAGAGGTTAAAATCCAGATGACTGTTGTTACGTTTTGCATTTTAACTGCTGGTGTACAGGTTGAATTAATATTATAGTCAATGACAAAGGAAGTAAATAGCAGTTAATATTTTTCATGTTACAGTTCAGGGAAAATTTCTCCTCCATTTAAGGTTGACCATTAAAGCTCCTGATGTCTAGAGTAGATCTTTTAGCAAAACTTAGATTAGAAGGGGTAGGAAGAGCACTACTTATTTATAAAAACATTTAAATTTAGTTTATACAAGGCAAAAAGCCCATCCATGAAATGCAGTACCTGTAAGAAAAGGGAAAGTGTTTTTTCAGAAAAAGTATTGAAAATGGCCATCACTTACAATTCACGTGCTTAGAACACCACAGGATATTTTGGGGTATTCAGTGCTATGTAACCCCCCTTATCCCTGCGTTCCTCCTTCCCATGCTTTCCTTTCTAATACCAAATGAAAGGAGAAGCCCAAACTGTAATCCCAAGTACCTAAAAGCAGTTCCAAAATACTGCAGTAATCAATAATGCTACAGTTAACATAAAAGCAGATAACGTCTTTTGTGTTTGGGTGGTTGAAGAAATTACTTTCCTTTGCTGCCCATCATTGCACGTCAGCTGGGTGTTGCTGTCTGCACAGCACAATTAGTGGAATTACACGTGCGAGTGCTTCTGATCCAGTTCAGTGTAAAACTGGGCAGGTTATCTTAGCTGTCGTCACTAGAAGGCAGATGAGAAGATCCCCCAAGTTGCATTTTGCTGGCTGAGCTGCACTTGCAGAAGAGCACAGGAGGAAGAGCCTCAGCCACGCTGGTCCTTTTTGGAGCCAGCAGGGACTCGTGTGGGCATAGGCTATCGCTGTGGGCTGGAGCATACTCTCCCCTTTGACTTACCATCAATGGCCATTTTCTCTCTCAGCTTTTGTTCCAACCTGCTTTGGTGGTCCTCCAATTCTAGCTCTTGAGCTCTAAGTACAATAAAAAGTATGTTAAAGAATAAGTGTTTTTCAATAAAGATATATACATTAATATTATTTCAACCAAGAAATTCTGTGTTCTGCTTATCCAGCATTTTCTCCTCGTTGGCAGTCAAGGCTAAAAGCTTTGCCTGTGCCCGCGTTGCCACAGCAATGCCAGAAGTACCACTACCACCTTGTGCATCAAGATTAAGCTCCCTCACGCATTGCAACCCTTAAGGCGTTAACCAGCTGTGCTTTGCTGGTGGCACCCCCGACGTGGTTCCGGATAGGACTGAACGCTCCCACACACGAAGGGCCCTGCCAGGCCCTCTGCACAGGAATGGAACCTGAGGCAAGGGAATTAACACTTGTGAACACATCCAGACAACATTTTGCATCCTGCAGTGATCAAAGCAGCCTGCTTTTGCTTTTTAAACTGCTTTGCAGACAGCGTGAGCAGGAAGGATTGCTACCACAACACCCAATGACAATCATAGGGAAAAGAAAAGGTTTGGCCCCTGGCGGCATCAGCACAGCTGGGGAGAAACTGGGGTGCAGATGGGGGTAGTGGCTGGGCTGCGGGTCCGCACACAGCGCGGGGGAGCTGACTGAGTGATATGGAAATGGTAAATGGCAACGAGCAGCCTGCACTGGTGGGAAATCCAGGGGTAAGTAATGACTGCTGCGGCTCTCATCGCCTTCCCACACTGCCCAGAAATAGCGGAGAAAAATTGCTGAGAGTCACCTCTGCCTATCTGTTGAGTGCGTTTCCAAGGAGGCGAGGTGAGGGAGCTGCAGCCAATATTGTTTCCATCAACCGTAAACAGTGGCATCTGAGACAGTTTTTATTTGCTTGGTGTATCTGCTTGTTTCATCACTGTAGTGCATTCCTAGATCTCTTCTCCTATGTCCAATAAAACCTGAGATAAACTAGCACGACTATTTTTCTTCCACAGGAGGAAGTGCCCCAGTGTTCATTAGACTACATTATATAAAGGCAGAGCATCTGTATGCTATACTGATTTAGAGTATTGTATACGATGGAAATAATTGAACCACTGTCAGAGAGAAGGACGAAGAGGGCCTAACTGAAAATCTGTGTTGAAAACAGATTGTAGCTGCTCTGAGTACATTTATTCCACGACAGTCTCAAACTGCAGCATGCGGCAAGGTGTTCAGGTGTAACGTGAGTATCCTTTTCCCCTCCCCATCTTTACCACCAATGCTTGTCCTTACTTACATAATCAGGAGCTCAGACTCATAACGCATTAATTTATTCTTCTCCAGGACCAGCTCAAACCATTCATGTAGCATCTGAGTTTCATCCTTTGTGCCTGAATCTGTTTAAAATAGGAGAGTTGTGTGCTTTACCTGCTTTCCTTCTAATGCTCTTACCACTTAAGTTCACTTTAAATAGCCCTCATTTGTAAGCCAGGTGAGTCCACATGTAGATTTTTTTGCTGTTATGTAACTTACATCAGTAATGTCTGAGGATCACAGGTATAACAGTCTTGTCTACATTTGGTTGAGTGTTGTAGTTTATTACAGTTAGAGGTGCATTAGATTTAAAGACACTTGTTTTAGAAGTTAAGTTTTTTCTTTCAAAAATTCATATAGCTGAACTACAATCCAGCAGCTGAACTATATGTATAAATGGATATTCCATTAACACAATCAGACATCAGGATGTACGTGCTGGCAGGGACAGCCAGACCTGGGACAAAGCAAGAGGAGGTGCCGCAGGCAGGTGGGGGAATGCAGCGCTCTCCTTCTCAGTCCTTGCGTCACGCTGCTAGAGAGCTAAGCATGAGATCCCCATAAACCAGCCTGGCTGTTTTCTTTGGATGAAGACTTATGTGATTTCTCCTGCTTTAAGAGGATGGCACCTTCATTTCAGATGACCGAGTGTGCTGAAATTTAAGCCCAAAGGTCTCAGGTTCAAGCTCCAGAGATGACAATTACAAGAGTATCCACCAAGTGGAGAGATAGCCAGAGTCCTTGCCAGTTCAGCAGCGTTTCAGATGCCTTTCTGTTGTCATTTTGACATGTGCTTTGTTCTCAGCCCCAGGAATTACCCTCTTGCCTCTACTGCTTCAGCTGCCCCTCACTTTAATGTCAAAGTCAGGATTTGACTCCACTCAAGATCAGCAATTTAAAGCCCATCTCCTTCAGGCAGTAATGATCTGACCGGATGCAGTCCTTTAGCAATCTTCCTGGGCAGGAGGGAAGTAGTTGGGTGTTTGGGATCCCCGGTCTATTTGCATGCCTTCACCAGGCCCTGTCATCCCAGAGAGTCCAGGTCACCTCCTGCCAGCATCAGAGGAATTACATGCGCCCCCACACCAAGGACAGGAATCATGCTGGATTGGGTGCAGTTCTGCGATTTCTCATCAGGGTTTGACCCCAATCTGAAGTTACCGTGAAAGTGAAGATAAAGCAGCAAGAGAGGGCAGAGAAATCTTGGTCCAATTTCTACCCAATTCCATTAAAACTTGGCAGTAATGGATGTTTCCTGTGGGTTCTTCCAGGTCAGCAAGCAGTGATAAAAAAAAAAAAGTCTTGTCAGAGTGACTGCTGGAGCAGTTCTCGCTGGGATGTGTCAATGGTAACTTCTCACAGATCCAGTGCAGGGATGCAGCATTATTATTTGGAGGCTTAGGTCTTTGTATGCCACCATCAGAAGTTATCATCAAAATTTGATCTATCTTACTGTCAGTAAAATCATTGCAATTGCAGATACGTGTATGTCCTGCACATACACAGAGGGTTACTATTCTCTGTTTGCTGTTTTCTTGATTAGGCAATTTTTATTGTTTTTTTAAAGATTTCCTCTTTAAACTTTAAAGTCTCTATATCTCTCATAAAAGACTGTGTATAAAAGGTTGATTGAGGTAAGCAAAAATTATGCACTTCTCAAAAATGCCACCCATTTTAGCAAACTTGCCAGTGCAAGCTGAAATAAAGATAGTCCTTGTTTTTCCTCCTTTTCTATCCCACAGAATGCCCCCCAGGTGTCCCATGGGGCATTTTTTTTTTTCCTTCTGAGCTTTTCAAGTGTTTGTTAAAAATAATGTTAATAGTTATTTAAGTCTGATGGAGTGCTTTATGCCTTCCAAGGGCAGAACAAGCCAATAAACTCTTTTGTGTAACACAGTACAACAGATCTTTTTGCAGGTTTGAGAGAAAACAATTTGAGAGTTCTTGTGAGCCACACTGGCTTTTTCTTACAGCACTGCTAAAGCAAAACTTTCCTCCTGGTTTACCCAAGTCTCCTTTAACCTGGATCCTGTTTGAACGTCAGATGCTCTTCTAATTACATTGTAGTTATCTCTATATTCATCGCTTTTGAGGGAATGACAGACTGTAGAGGAGTATTTACTGAATTTACTGAATACTGTTCTCAAAACATCAGCTTTCTGTTCTCCAGAGTGATGCTATGCTGTCCCTCCATATAGCAGTCATACAGTAAAGGGGGCTCGGCCAGTTTGTTCTCTTTTAGGAAAAACTAAATCTCGTATTTCTTATTCCTACAGGTTTTCAACTGATCTCTTTTGACTCTGTTGAAAGTTCTGAGAAACCTTGGATATGCTCCTTATGACATCAAAAACTAGCTGCAACACGTGCAGATATTTGTTCACCTTCCAAAACATGGAGACATTTCTTAAAGTTCTCTCAACACAGATTTTCTTGTTTACCATCAGTCCTCATCATTTGTTTAGTCAACTGATCGGTTATGCTAATTTCAGTAGAAAACGTGTTTCGAGATTTTTATTTCTGTATTTTCTTGTAGGCAGAAGATCTCCATAAGCCTCCACAAATGTCAGTGGAAAACAAAGTGACGGTACATCAATGATTTATTATTTGGTATTTCAAACCAGAATAATGTAAATAACGGGCATGAAAAATTATTCATAGGACTGATTTTTTTTTTTTTTTTTAATGCATGAATTGTTGTCACTACAATTAGAAGATCATCAAAGCCTCGTTTTGCTCATCAGTCTTCATGGCAGTTGTTTCGCACCCACGCATGTTCTCTTCTAATTCAGTTGTGGAGCTAATGAATAACTCCCCCTAACAAAGGGGCCATTCATCCCGGGCTTACAGAATTATTAGAGGAGAGTTGCGTAAATGTCACTGAAGACTAGTGTTTGCAGGCCTGTCTCTAAATTTGGTTATTCACAACCTTTGCAGCTCAATATTATTGCTGAACTGTGATCGTTTTCTAATTACCTTAATAATACCTATTAAATCACTTCAATTGCATAAGCGCAGACCTCCTTAAATACAACTTAACCCAATAAACACTGGTTATTCATTAAACAATAATGCTCATTATTTTTAAGAAGGTTGAACAGAATATTAAACTCACTGATTCCTGCATCATTACACGTATGTTATTACAAGCAACAAAGCACTCACATTTTGTTTGGGAAACTTACAGGTTCATGCTTTTGCACCAGAAGAGTTATTGAGAGACAGTAACATCCTACGTTTCAGTATCTGCCCTATTTGTAACTGGCCACCTACACACAAACAATCAACAGGAAGAAAAAATAGTACTTTCACCTTAATGAGGGCAATCCAATTACTAAGGATGGGGAGAGAATGAGAAGCATCAATCTCTTGGCAGACAGCCTTCTTTAGGAAATGTGATTGTCAAAACAGCAAAAACAAGAGGTGGCTCTAGGCCATTTATCCCGGTATTAGGGCCTATCCCAAGAGCTACAAGCCTCTTGTTCCTCTATATTTTTGACCTTTCCAAAAAACATCCACCCTTATACAAATCAGCAGTAACGAAAAAAGCTAACACTCCAAATCCTTAAAGTCTTTTTAGCAGACTTTCTCACAGGTGGCAAAGTGGGTGCCATTTGATAAATGGTTATGTTTTCATTCAAGAAAAAAAAAAAGAAAAAAGAAGCTAGCCTTTTAAATAACATTTGAAATAGGTTGGCATTATCAGTTGTAGGAAATCAGTTAATAAATATAAAAGGTTGGACAAATGCCATCTTGCTGAACTGATTAGTTCAGTGTTAGAATAGGGGCGATAACTGCTAAGAAATACGGCATTAAAAAAACCTGCCACGTAGAGATTGTGCTGGGTTGCGTAGCTAAGACAACAAGATCGGGTGCCAAAATATACCTAGGTTTTCAGTGTTGTGCAACTGCCTGTCATGAAAGCACGAGGCTCAGCTTTCTAAAACAGAGGTAAATAAAGATACGTTTGCAATCGGGCTGTCAGCTCCCCAGAATCCTTTCAGCACAGAACCGCAGCCCCCTCTGAAGTCCCTCACATGCATCGTTCACACTCCCATCCCCATTTTGAGCCTGGCAGGAGCACCCAGATGTCCCATCCTTCTGCAAGAGGTCTCCCCATCTTCATCCCATGAGCGCTGGGGAGCATTCATAATGCTGGGCTGGCGGGAGGACGCCACAGTCCTGGCTGCTTGGGACTGTTGGTTCAGGCAAGGGAAAACCTTGCCTCCGACCAGGACCAGGATAATGTTCCCTGTTATCTTCTACCCACTGGAGGAAAGGCTGCATGGTGCAGGTCTGTGTGCCTGCATGCTGCTGTTGCCATAGCATGGCCACCAGCTCTAATCCTATTAATGGCATTTCACACTCTGGGAGAAGTCATTAAGGACTCTGTTACTAGGGATGGACTGCTGCTGGCTTGGTAACTGAGGTACAGCTCCAGGAAACCTCACTGGTTCCCTCCAGAAGATGAAATTAAGCTCAGAATGGGTTTTTAAAAAGGGGGGGGGAGTAGATTCAGGTTCAATAGAAAGGCAAATAATTCCACATCTGTGATAGCCAACAGAAATTTACAGCACTCAGCATAAAGGTGCTTGAGCTAACAGAGTTTGAGGGAAAGGGTAAAGAACGATTTTTGTCCTTCCAGTTACTCGTTCATTTCAGATTTTGCACAGAACTCTATTTCTATTACAGTCATTAAAACCCCTCTTCTTTTAAAAAGGTTGAAAAACCACCACCAAACAAACACACACTTCTCCATGTACCTGATTCTCCTCGTAGTTCTCTCTCCAGTTTGACACCAAAAATCTCTAGCGCTCTTTGTCTTTCCTCCAATTCTTCTAGCTGGCGCTGGATTGCCTGCAAAATCATAATGATATAAAAGCTACAGACATAGCTTAAAAATTCAGAGACAATAGACAGTTTCAGTGGTTAGAGAAACAGCTTGAAAAGGACTCGGAGGAGTGATACAATTTGCAAAATCATTGAGCTTATTAGGCGCCTAAACAATTTAATAATTCCACTAGGTATCTATCCACATTTTTATGTGAGTAAGTATTGTAGGTACTAAAAGAACCTCAGTTTTTCTGAACTTTAGTTCTCCCCTTGTAAAACAGAGACCATAACGTTTCTGTGTCTCACAAGGAGGGAAAAGTCAATAACTTACACATTCAGAGGCACATCTTCGGAGATGCTACATGAATAAAGCTCATATAAATATCAAAGGTTTACAGCTAGAAAGCTTTGCTAGCTATTTTTGTTGTCCACGGGGTTTTGTTGTTTGTTTTGCTTTCATATTTCACAAGCTTTTGATGCAGGGAGGAAAGGGTCTAATAACTAAGAAGTGATAATTCAGTGGCACTTCAGGACTTCCACATTCACTGGTCCATCCCCTTTTAAATAAGATTTTCAGAGGTGCCATGTGGATAACAGGCATGAAACACCTTAAAAGGTTAAATTGTCAAAGAGAAATGCTCAGCAGTTCCCATTTCAGGCTGTTAGGGAATACCAAGCCAAGCCCTCAGCAACAGTCTAGCAAACTTGAAAGACGGTTTGAAAAGTTTAGACTTGATTATTTCCACAAAGCAATAAACTAAGAGAAGTGGCATATGCATCTGATTTTACCTTGAGATAATTTACAGATTAAAAACTGTAACATAGTTGTTCTTACTCTGGATTAAATACGGTACTATTTGTCATGGTTTAACCCCAGCTGGCAGCTAGAACCACTCAGCTGCTTGCTCGCTTGGAAGGGGGAAGAGAATCGGAAGACTAAAAGTGAGAAAAAACTCGTGGGTTGAGATAAAGATAGTTTAATAAGTAAAGCAAAAGCTGCACACACAAGCCAAGCAAACCAAGGAATTCATTCACTGCTTCCCATCGGCAGGCATCGTTCAGCCATCTCCAGGAAGGCAGGGCTCCATCACGTGTAACGGTTACTTGGAGAGACAAACGCCATAACTCTGAACATCTCCCACTTCCTTCTCCTTCCCCAGCTTTATATACTGGGCATGACATCACATGGTATGGAATATCCCTTTGGTTAGTTGGGATCAGCTGTCCCGGCTGTGTCTCCTCCCAACTTCTTGTGCCCTCACAGCCTACTCGCTGGTGGGGCGGTGTGAGGAGCAGAAAAAGCCTCGACTGCTTAGCAACAACTAAACTCACCAGTGTGCTATCACACTATTCCCATCCCAAATCCAAAACACAGCACTACACCAGCTGCTAAGCAAAAAAGTTAACTCCATCCCAGCTGAAACCACGACACTATTTTTCTTTCCCATGGGCTTTATTCTGTCATGGATTTTATAGTAATGGCTAGATATTAGCATTTTCTAAAATGCACTGCCTGGTTCAAACACAAAATTTCTCTCCTTTTCAGTAATATATTTTGCAAAAAGCAGTGATGTCTATAAAAACAGAGATTTCAGATTCACACCTGAAAAACAACTTATTAATTTTCTTTTTAATTTAATATTGGTACAGGAATAGCAAAACTATCCACCTGCTATAGCAATTCAACAGAAGATGATGGAGAACTCTGCCTATAAAAAGCCTGCTCTCCCCACTACCATATCTTGACTACCATTACAACCTGAATTAATGAGATTAAATCTAGCTCAAATTTCTCTGCCCTAAGCTACAGTACAGACACACGCAAAAAGCGCTGATGGCCACATAAGCTATTAAGGGGGGTGTGTGGGTGTGAGAGTGTGTGTAGATATATGCATATAGGTATTATGTGTGGTAAGCGAGACAGATAAACCTGAAAATTCTGACACCAGAGAGAACACAGTTTGAGATCAAGTCATGCAGAAGTACATTCCCAAATCTTTGAAATGTAATTAGAAATAATAAAACATTAGCAGCATCCAGATCTTTTCCAGCATTTTCCGAGGAGCAGGGCCTGTACAAAGTTAAGTAACTTCACATAATTAAAAAAGAAAATGGTTGATTTTCACTGCTGTGGCAGAGAGAAAACAAAAACCATCACATTATATTCATACCCTCCTGTAGTACATAGGGGTTATAGCTGAATTTCTTACATTCTCAGAGGCTGATATTACTTCTCCTTTCTACCTCTTTCCCTCTTAAGTCTATTCTTCTCTTATTGCCAGTAACTATTCCCTCTTGTTCTTCATATACAAATACAAAATTGTGATGAACTCCTGGGGCACACGTGGATTTGTCACATATAGAGATGCAAGGCCCCGCCACATACATCTTCCTGCTCCTGATAGTTTGGGGGGATTTCCACACAGAAGGCAGTGAGCCGCAGTGAGGAGCGAGGGGAGATGCAGAGCCCACACTGGGGACCCCTCATCCTCACTTGTCACTCTTGGGAGACAAATGGGACATCTGCGAGCTATGTTTTCACCTGTGCTTTGTGAAGCCTCTTCAACTCCTCTTGTTTAATCAATTGCTTTGTCTCCTTCTCCAGCTTCCTTCTCCTTCTGAGAGTCCTTTTTGCCTACAAAAGAGAGAGAGAGAGAGAGAGACAAAAAGGCAATCAAAGCATAAGTATGCCGTTACAGGTTTCCTCAAACCTTCCCCAGAATCACAGAACCGTTGAGGTTTGGAGAGACCTCTGGAGATCGCCTAACCTGACTGCCCTGCTCAAAAGCAAGGTGAGCTACTGCAGGGTGCCAGGGGCAACCTAACTGAAATGAAAATATTCATATAGCAGTATGGTCGTGCATTTGCCTACACTGACTTTAAATTATTACAAACTCTTTTTGCAACCCTAAGTAAGAGGGTTGCAACCCTAAGTGAACTGTGTCTATCAATGAAAAAATGTCCGAAACACAGAGCTGACTATATACAACATTCCACTATACATGGCTTCTGCAGACATCACCTTCAGCAGGGAAGAAACCATGCACGGGTGGCGGGAAGCACCAGTTTAAGGAAATTCAGCCCATTCCTATTGCTGTAGCTGCTAAGTAGTAAAATTCACCTTGGATTGCTTCTAACATAGTAAGAGGGACATATCTGAAAGAAACAGCTATCACAAGACACTACCTGAAGCCCTACAAAACCTTCCCCAACACCATTTCTCTACCATGTTACAGAGGTTTTTTGCCTTTCCCTGGGGCACCCATCACTGCTGCCAGGCTGGCCGAGGGAATTGCCTGTACTTGCTCTGGCTTGCCCTTGACCCAAGCTATCTGGAAGAGCTTTAAGGCTGTGGCTTTCCCATTTTGGAGGAGGCAGAATGCATGAGCACCGTAGACAAGACAATGAAAAAACTAACAAGCCAGGAAGCTGCTGAAATTTTTCCCACTGAGTTTTGCCAGAGGAAAATGGTGGTACTGGCAAAATAGCAGCCAGAGCTGGCGTGAGAAGAGGTGCTAGGAGGTAGCCGAGAGAAACAAGCTGAGTCGGGAACGTGCATCAAAACTGAGTCACTGCTAACGCCCGTGTGTGGCAGCTGCTCATTCACCCCAGTCCTGGCAGTGGCGCCTTCCCCACTGGCTGGTCCTGCCTGTCCCTGCTGCTGCCAGGACCATTGGGAGTTGCTCCTATTCAGTTTTCTCCCATGTCTCCCTTCTTTCCTCTCTTTTGTTTAAGCTTTATGTAATTCACCATAATATTATCGTTCCTGTAACAGGAAAGATGAATGGTGAATTCTGACATCTCAGCGCATCTGACACAGAGCCACCGGTGGGACGTGCTGCCACACATTGCTGCGCTTCTGCCTCGTGGCACTTCAATTCCTCTAGAGCTGTGCAACTGGGTTTCCATTCAAAGTCCCACTTAGCTTTCAACCTGGCTATGTTTTTCAGCGTAGTGGACAGCCTCTTGCTTTGCTTTCCTTCCCCCGCCCCCGTCCTCCCCCAAAGGTTAACAAATCAAAAGGCCACCTTGTACTATTAATTCCACTTACTGATATTCCCTCCACAGGAAAGAGGTAAACACATTTCTGATGAGCTATGCAGGCAATAAAAGCTCTGTTTCTTCAAATCAGAGCCGGGTATCAAGAGTTCACTGGTGCTTTAACCCCACTGCTCCTGCCAGCCACAGGAACCGAGTTAGGGCTCGGAGATCCTGAAGCGCAGCTGGATCTTTCGGCATATAAGGTCTGGGTCTGACTTCACAGCTCATGCAGTTGTGCTGATTAGGATAAACACAGTGTTTGCCATGCAATCTGCCTGTAGCGCCTTTCAAATGAAGTTGTATTTCCCCAAGGGAAATCTGCATCTGTTTGGTTTAATTTTTTCAATGGTTTGCTTGTTGGGCTACATATTAAGGCCACTTAAGAATGCAGCTTCAAACTGGTTTCAGTGAAACATGTCTGCTTGTCATATTAAGACCTTCTCTGTCAATGTTGGTGTAACCTGGGGGAATTAAAGATCCAAAGAGGAAAGAGAAATTTTGATTTTCATCTGTCTTAAAGAGTTTTAACGTATTTTTCTCTCCATGACACATAACTTCCACTGATAAAGCATTCCCATCCCCACTTTTTTTTTGTTTTGGATCAAAATCATATGATAAATCTTAAATACAGTGCAACTGAGGAAATATCTTTCTGTTTCGAAGTCAAGGTTACCTTGTGTGTTAATGAAGGCTTGGATTCAAATTCATCATCAGAGGACGAAGTCAAATACTCAGTATCTTGTTTTCTGACAGGTAGGTATTCGCATCCTAAAATGCAAGAAAAAAATAGTCAGTGAAGCAAAAAATACTGTTCTTTAACTTATACAGACACTTTGCACCTGCCCTGAGTTCTAATCAGCAGCACCTAGAGCAATTTGGAAATTTGGCTGATAGCATTAATTAAATTTTTGATCCCTGTCAAAAACTCTGTCTGGGTATATTAGATCTTTTTCAGGTATTACGTACAAAGAAATTAATTCCTTGAGCACCCTGCACGTAGCATGGTGTTCTGAAGGCTCTCAATATTCATTAAAATGTATATCTGAAGTCAGCCATATTACCCAAATGATTGTATAAGGCTCACTATACAGTGTAATTGAATGCAAAAAGTCTGAGCCAGCTCTTAAACAAATTATCCTTATGTGGCTTGTAGCATCTGGCACCCATTTTTACTACATGACATCTGCTCAGTGTAAAATAGTTGGCGTCAGAATGTCTGGTCATATAAAAAAATCACAAATGTAATCAGAAGCAAATGGACTAAGAGAACAAGGCTTTATCACACAGCCTCATGCAACATAAATATTTCATTAATTATGTCTAAACAAACGTCACTTATTTTTCTGCTTTAGGAATATTATCACATCATTGAACTGTTGATTAAAATGCCATAATAAGTCAGGAAAATCCATACATCACAACAATGCACTCCATAAGGAAAACTCAAAGGCTGCCTTTGGAAGAAGTATGCTTTCAGAATTATAAATTAAATTACATTTAATTGCAGCAATTTTATCATGCCTGTTTTTCCAGCATCTTGTTTCAACTGGGTGTAAATATTTGAATTTCTTCTTAATTTGTCTAACTCATAGCTTCATTCTCTTTATTTCAGAAAATAAAACTGCTTTTGGAACATCTGTCTCTACGCTTCAACCTGCTACAGAGTTAATGATTAACAGCTGGGCAACATCTTGGAAATGTACATTATTTAAAGCTAACAGTGCCATTTTTCTTTGTATCTGAGAGGTAACAGTTGGCTTTCTGTGTGCAAGTTGTATTCAGATTAAAATCACTTCCCATTCTCCCAGTGTAAATGTTTCTTCTTTGCCTCATCCTGGATCCCAGTCCTGAAGTAGGACTTCTGTCTCAAGCCCAAATTTAAAATCAGGATCCATGAAACACATTCATCGCAGGCGGTAAAGCAATGAAAGCAAATCCAAGTCATTTGAGGTAGAAATTCTGATTTTTGTCAGCGGTCTCAATTTTAGAAGCACCCAGTCCTTGGTGCTCGATGAAGCTGCAAGCCCAGAGGGTCCAGTGGAGCAGACCTGGGTCCTGCCCTCCTTTTTGCAGGACAAGTTCCTGGGCAGCAGATGCCTGCAAGTGAAAGCGGGGAGGTGCGATAGCCCTCCGGGAGGCTCTCCAGCCTCCCAGGCAATTCCCCTGCTCCAGAATTGCCCACGCTGCCACCCCACACCTCCCTCATGGCACTTGGAGGAGGGACACAGCTCCTGCTTGCTGACCTGCTGGGACTCTCCGATGGCTCATGATTGCCAGGGTCACACCGCTGCCATGCTCTGCCCCACGCCCTGCGGACAAGCGTGCAAATCCAGCTGCACCCCATCTCTGTCCCCAACAGAGAAAGTCAGCTGTAAAGCCCTTCCCAGTGCACAAGATGGAGGAAAACATGGTGGGTATCACAGTCACTACTTCTTTTGAGGAGTAGACTCACCTACCTTACTTTTCCCTGTGAAACTATAAGTTTGCAGTAACTACGCTGCGGTCACACCACTGGTGAAATCAAATTCCGTAATAAGCAAGCAGCAAATCTCACAGCTCAGCAGGGCTGGAAACACAAGCAATTACACGCTCCCTTTCTTCTCTCAGTTGTGGGAATAAGTGACTGCTTCCCTGTGTCCTCCTCCTTGAGTGATATCAATAATTTAAACAGCGTTACAAGGTCTAAAGGAAAAGCAGCTTGCTGTAACACAAGGGCACCTGCCTCCTCCTCGGGGGTGTGACACGGGAGCTTTTTGCCTTTTTGGGACAGAGAGAGGGACAAGGACTTCCCCAAGGACTTCCAAGGGCCGTCTCAATGCCTAGCTGCTGTGGAGAGCCAGGTCAAGAGCACCTTGCTCTGCAGAGAAAAGCCATTTAGATTGCTCCGAAACAGCTCAGCCTTTCAAGGGATGTGGTACCCAAAGCTCTGTGAGACAAGAACCACCCAACTGTGATCAGCAACATCCTTCATCATCTCCACCCAAGAAGCCTACAGGACAAAGGACCACGTGAAACCTCTCAGTGATGATGCACCTGATGGATCTACCTGTGCGCATTGACAGTTGTGGTCTCAGTCACGTTTATTGCATATACATTTCACAGCACTGATGTTCTCCGCTTATATAATGTGGATAATTGAAGGACGGGCTGCTCCAAGGAGCGCACCACAAACAGTGACAGAATTGGGATGAGAATAAAGGGGTCTGGCTCCCAGATGTGTGGTCCTGCCACATTTCAGGGATATAGAAACAGTGGGACAGTGCCTCTCAGCATTAAAAGGGCAGCCATTCAGTGCTCTGCTCAACTTCATTTCTTTGGCTATTTCCTTATAGGAGAGACCAGAAATATGCTTTAAAACGTACCCCAGATGCAAATTTCAGCTTCAAGACAACTATAACAAGCATAGTAAGAAATTACCTCACAGAATGAACTTGCCTTATGCAGAGCTAGAGAAAAATACCACAAGTTTATTCTATTTTGGAAAAAAGAAACAAACCACTCCCCTCCCCGCCCCCCCCCAAAAATCCCAAACCCCAAGCCCCACTGTTCTTCATTACAGCATCTACATGTTACACTATAGATGACTAAGCATTAATCTTTCCTATCGCTAAAGGGGTGGGATAGACAAAATTTAGCTGCCAGCTGTGAGGATTTGGACAAGGAGTTGACACATAAAAATGTTCAACTTAGGGACTTTTACACTTACCAGGTCATTTAAATCTGAAACTTAAAACTGTAATAGTAAAGTTCAATAATAGTAATTTGTCTGCTCCAAATATGTCAAGTCTTAAAGCTCAATAGCTACACAAAAGATCACCAAAACTTATTTTTTTTTCCAAATATTAACTCAACCCTTCTAGACTTGGGCTTTTGCTTTCCTGCCATCTCATCCCTTCAAAATGGGAGTTAGTTATTACTTATTTCTTAAGTATTCTAACATTTCCCTAACTTCCAAATTAACAGATGTTATTCTAGAGCTTTTCCTCCCCAGGTAACATGACCTTGGATCACTAGGAACTCTCAGTCATGTTTTTAGTTCTTAATTATAAAGGACAAAGGAACAAATATTTCTGCAATCTTTATTAATCTATTCTTGATTTCTACCTCACAGTAGCTACTAGGAGTTTGGTCAAGAGACCTTTCCAGCATACCTGATTTACAGCTGTCAAACCACAGGAAACTGAGTATTAATTATTATTGTTAATAATTGTTATTCAATCTGACAGCATCACAGAAGTACACTTCAATGTACAAAGTTGGAGAAACCCTCCAATTCTTGATATAGGGACTTGGTATCCTCATATGTGTATGTCATAAGAGAGAAGAAAAATTACATCCATAAAATTAAAATTCCTTCCTATGGCCAGTTTCTTACACCTTGGTAATCCAAGGGTGGGTGTCAAAGACACTTTGCTTTGGCCTAAGCATGTTGACACTGAATGCCATCAGCAGTAAAACCCTTGCTGTATTCAAAGGGATCAACTGGACCAAAGTCCAGTGCTTTTGAGAACCCCTCCCTTTCCATATAAATGTAAGGTACTGGTTTCCCAGGAAACTTGAGAAAACCTCTGAACAAAGAGGGAGGTGTCATATGAAGAGGTTAAGAAGGTGATATCTTCTGTTAGATGTGGGCGGTGCCACCACTGCTGTCGCTTTGCATATCACAGCTCACCTGCCTTTCCTGGGGTGTTTTTGTGCCACAGTAATGACTGTAGTCTAAATACACAGAAAGTCTGGGAGCAGGAACTGTTTTTATAACATAATGTTATATTAATCTGGTGGCTTCTTCTGTAAGTGTCCGAGATTTCATATTTTTATAAAGTTGTTGGAGTTAATCATGGCCACGTTAAGTACTTCAGTGTTTTACAGAAGAGAGAGGTAAAGCTACACGTATCTCTTGGGGCACTGGTGTCCCAAACCAGACGGGAATTGGCATGAAGTAGGAGATGAAAAGAAAGGCCAGTAGAAATCAAGAATGGGCTTGGCTATATGGCTTCACGTCTCTGCCTCTCCACAGATTTCTCATGTGGTCTTAGGCATGTGAGTTAATCTTTTAGCGCCTCAGTTCCCCTTCTAAAATACGAAATCACTGAGATAACAGTGGCCTAGCTGACAAGAATATTGCAAACACACCTTTCAGCGGTACAAAGAGGCAGTAATGGGAACTGTGTATGAACCTGAAATATTTGCAAGCAATCCCTTTTCAATCTAAAAGTGCACAAAGCCAGCAAAGTGAGTTCATAACGTGTCTACTTTTCTCACCAGCTGAATTGGTTGTCCTGCTTGACGAAGTGAACCATGTAAACAACGCACAGTCACAAACTGAGTTGTAACAACTCATCTCATCTAAGGGAGGATTCTAGGAATGTTTTTGCATGGTCCCTACTCTGTTAGGGACAGAAATATTCCTCCCATGTCTCCATCGCTATCAAGAATCAAACCTGGAGTCGCAAACATCTGCCAATAACCAACCACCTTTGTGGGCTGGTCTTCAGAAGGTCTGCGTGTAAGACCAAAGTAACCTAAACCCTGGATCCACTACTGCGTCTCGTTGCAATCACTGCTGACTGCAACTCCCTCATACAACCTGGCTTAGCTCTCTTTTACTGTTATTTTTCTGTGGTATTAATGATTTTTAGTATGTATAACTAACATGACACTTTGGCATTTTTTTTAATTTCAAAAGGGCAAGTAGGCTTAGGAGGGAACAGTTAACCATCTGATTGCTCAAGTTTTCTTGATCAAGTTTGGGGGTTTTTTAAACTGCAGGTTGGAATACAAAGGAGGAATCAAAGGACAAAGGCCCCAAAGATGTTTGTGCAATAAATCAAAAATCTGGCATTGCACCTAGGAACACCAGTGTGGCTATTTGGGGACATTTGTATATTCTACAGGCAAACTTAGACAGGATTTTTTTTTTTTTTTTAAACCAATCTCTCACTGAAAATAGTGCAGGAACCCCCATTACTTCAGTGAGATTTGTCTAGGTCCCACACAGGTGGTCTGTGCAGCCGGATCTCTGCGCAGCCCAAAATTTCCAAGTGGCTCTGAGGAACAGCTCTTACAAAACAGAAAGAAAGTGTTAGCCAGAAAGCCTTTAGACCAGGTCTGGCTACCAGAAGCTGGAGTGACCCATATGGAAGGTGTAACCGCAGGCATAAATTTGAGCAACAGGCAATCTGTTGCTTATTAATTCAGATCTCTGCTTCCTCATGCTAAGCTTCAGCTGGTGGCTGAACTCTTGGCAGGAGATGACACAAGGACAGAATATAGTTTTATCTCGGACAGAAACCTGGGTCTGAAATGCAGAAGTCATCAGCATAGGAAAGACATCTGGACATGGATTTGCAGATGAAGTAACTAAGATAAGGTGTAGGGAAAGATGAACAACATAACATAGAAGTAGATGTGTGGGCTGAGGAGGTCCTGAACTAAAGGTCCTCCCAGACTGTCTCCAGCAGTGGATGTCTAAAGGAAGGCTATAGGCACCGGACACTCATTCCTCATCTTAATACTTGTCCAGGTTCCAAGCATTTTTCAGTTCAGGAGCTTTCTAAATTGGATGTGGTTTCTAAGCACCTGTTTAATCCTCAGTGGATTTCTCTTCAATAAGCTTGCCCAGTCTCATCTCAAGCCCATGGAGTTTTATAACCCAGCTCATTCTTTGGCTCCACCAGCCAACGTCCTATTGAGGGAGAAAACACCAGCATAAGGTAAGACCAATCATACTTGCACGGAACAAGTCTGTCTGATCTCAGATAGGCTAGAAAAGCCCTACTGAAAAGAGCCAAAAAGAGTATGAGAAAGAGCCTCATTAAATTGGTTTCTGCAAGGTGCTGGAAGTATTTTTTTTTCTTTAACGAAAGTAATTTTTCCGGGACTTATGATAAATTTCAAGAGAGAAAAATAATGACATATAACGTGGGCTAAAGCTTGTCATCAGTTCATGACTGAAGTTTGCCAAGCCTGGGCCTCAGACAAGTGCCAATACGAGACAGAAATGCCATTTTAGAGAGCCAAGCAGGACTTGGCTTTTTACCAGTTTGATTTACTCAAATACGAAAGTTTAAAAGAGTTCAGGGAGCTGCAGTGTTGAAACGTTGAAGATGACAGATTACTGGGCAAATGGCTAGCTCAAAGCTGCATTTTTTTCCTCTGAACAGACTTTGCAATGCCTATATTCAATAATTATAATAATTTAACGATTCCTCTTTTGGCTTGCACAGCAGAGGAATGCAACGCATATTAAACCAGCATGTTTTTCCAAAATATTTAAAACAAAGAAAGTATAGCATTATTCAAACCTAACAGGAGCTTTTCCCATTTTAGTAGGAGCACAACATACCAATTATTGTAATACATTTCGTTAAGAACAAGTCAGCTTGGCTTAGTTGGTGGGTGCTAACTAGGTATAGGCTCAGAAAAAGCCTCCTGTTTGAGATCACAGCATGACAGGTGTGAACACTAGCGACTCTCTGTGGCTTCAGGGCAGTCCTTAGCATCCTCTCCGGCTACACGGGGATAGCTGGTTCTGCGAGTTGTTAGATAGAGGATGCTCCAAGAACCCAATGCAAAAATTCAGGAATGAGAGCAGGAGTTATTCTATTGCTTTTAATAAGCTACGGATCAAGTCTCTTATATACTGTATATCTTCCTCACAGTATGCGGTAGTTCTGAAGCAGAAAAGATGCAAAAAGTATCTGGCAGCTCACTGGGAACATTTCAGTGACTTCACATTTTACATACAGATTGTGATTTTAATGCGGCAGTACAGCAGTAATTTTGCGGTTACGGTTTGGGTTGCAATTTAATAAAGTAAGAAACAAACAGGTATGTCAATAAAATTCAATAGGTTATTTAGTTAAGTAACTGTGACTTTCTGCAGTGGGCTAGTGGAAAGATGGGTCACAGAGAAAGATAAACGGGTGCAGCTCTCATACTTCATATTTTATACCTGGAACTGTGCTGCACTTAATTCTTTCTGAACCTATGCTCAGATTACTCAGATTGTTCTGTCTGACATCAGTATTTCTTACTCGTTTGCAATTTTAATATTAACTTTGTTCTTGCAAGCAAACATGAAAATTGATGTCTTTGAATCCCTACCCAAATAGGCCAGAGCAGGACAATAAAGTGCTAGCTCCTCTCAAGTACAAGGGTATATTAATGAAAGTGCAAAGCTCCCAAAAGTATGTCTACAGTTCTGTCATGACGACAGCAGACAGAGCTGAAGAGACACCTGCTGAGAAAGCAGATACACAAAGCAAAGTTTCTTGCTATTGCAACCGTACTGCTTCAGTCTCTGAGCTCGTCGTCGAAAAGGGCAGCAAATGTACTCTACGCTGCACTGGAGTTTTCGGTGCTCATCCTTCTGCTTGCCCTCTGTACGGCCCCTTCTACAACATACTCAATGTCACAGCGGCAGCTGCTCTTCATAGCATCCCACTCTGTCTCACTGCTCCTTCCACCTTTTGTGGACTGTGGAAAAGTACATTTTCCTGTCCCAAACACATTTGAACAACAGCAGACCAAACTGGGGTCCAGCGGTTGTGCTCTGCTTGCTCATTTAAACCAGAAGCAACCCCTAAACCTTAACCATTTATTAAGTCTTCCTATGTAGAAAGTAACTATAAATTAAACATAACATACAACAGATATGTGTTTGCATGATCACACAGATTTTTTAAGTGTTAAGCGCTATTACTAGAAATAAGTAATTCCACTCCGCTATTACTAGAAATAAGTAATTCCACTCCACTATTACTAGAAATAAGTAATTCCACTCATGCCCTCACCTGTGGAAGGATAACGTAGCCTGTCTTCTGGAGAAGAGTCCTTCATGAAAGGCAGAGATGACACGAAGGAATTCCCTTCTCTATCACAAACTTTACTTCTCAGCCTATCAAAGAGGGACCCGAGACTACCCTTCTGTGCAGAGTCAACCAGGTTGTCCTTGGAGGTGTTCTTGGGCTCTGGAGATGAAAGGAGGAGGTACTTTTCCTCACAGATAAATATGTCATCTCTGGGAGCAGCTGATGAAGTCTCTTTAAAGGTAAACTTTTCTAGCAGTCCTGGGACATCCTCCATCCTAGTGCAAGGTGATTTCTGAGGTACACTGGTCATCTTGGAAGGGCTGGTGTGAGGACTGTAGACTGGGAAGGATACTTCCTCGCTGTAATCCCTTAGAGATCTCTTTTGAGAACCAACAGAAAAATGAGATGGATTTGAGAGAGGGCTCCCATTTCCTAAATACTCTCCTGCCCACTCCCTTAGTTTAAGCTCCTGGGGCTGAGTGTTATTTATTCTGTTATTGTTACTGTTCCTTTGGCCTAGGGAGTAGCCAGGAGTACTGGGGAAGCTGAAAAAAGCTTGTTCTGAAGAGGCTTTGACTTTGCTGTCTGAGTCTTGCTTTAGACCTTCTGGAGATGAGGTTAGAGGCTCCAAAATGGACCTCTTGATCGCACTGGCTATGAGCCTCAGTGGTGATTTTGGCTGGCCAGCTGCGTGCTCCCTGGCAACTGCATCTGTACACCTCAGAGCATCTTTTGTGTCAATGGGCAAAGCTGGTTGAGCATCATCTGCAAATAAGAGAGGTGTAGGACAACCAGATAGTTTGAATACATCTTTTCTCCAGTCAGCATCCTTCTCCTCTGAAGTCCCCATTAGTCCTTTGTTTCGATACCCCAGACTGGTTTCACCTATGTCCGCCCCGTGTGAATCATATGAGTTGAGCGCAACAGCTGTACATCGCTCTTGAGTACAAAGCACCAGCCTCTTTTTTGCCTCCTTTAATTCTTGCTCAAGCTTTTCTTCTGGGTGCCTTGTATTTTTGTCATCTTTTTCTTTCAAATCCAGAGATGACAATACTTTCGTCTTCCTGTTAAAATCTTCTGGTTCAAAGGTATATTTCTGTTTTCTTTCCTTCCAGCCCTGGGCTGTGGATCTCCCAATGTCACCATCTGTATCTTCAGGCTCAGAAAAATCAGCAGTCAGTGTCCCATTTCCAGGAGAGGTCAGTGGAGAACCTTCGGTGCTGCTCTGAAAAGGACAATGAGGCACATAGAGACGGATGTCTTCAGGCATCTCTCTGGCTTTTTCTTTTCTTTGAAATACTGGGCTGTAGGGTTTGAAATGTCCTCTTGTAACTTCTTGTGGTTTCTTGTAAGAAGCCAACTATGAAAAGAAGATTATTTTAGGGGTAGAAGAATACAGTTTAGTGTATCTTTAATTTCATATAATGTTTTAACCAATTTCAATCTTAACATAATACTAATAAACATAATATTTTCTTTATATACACACATACATATGTAGACAATAATACAATAGGAAGAAAAGCTTTTCCCTAAAGGGCTAATATTTCTCAAGGACTAGAGATCTAATACTACTGGAAGATTTAATAGTCTAAAAATAATGTTTTTCATGCTAAGAATCTGTCATATCTATACGAATTGCTTTTAATATTTTCCTCAGAAAGAAACAGTCCAATCTACAGGAAAATAAACAAAAGCAGTTCTGCTCTATTCTCCTGCGTGCATTTCAGTTGCATCATCTTAGAGTTTCCAGCAAGCAAAGAGACCATCATCTATTCTTTCCAACTGCATTTATAATATTGCATGCTTACACAGTGCAGGTAGGAATGAATGAAGTGACCCAGAAAAGATTGTAAAATACAAGACGGTAGTTTTGAACAATTCCGTTAGTTCTCTCTTATGATTATTTCTCCTTTGGTGAAGATTTAAATTCATTACTCTAGCCACCGAAATCTTCTGCTGGAGATAGTAACAAGGATAAATGCCCTCATTACCTAGCCAGCAGACCAGACCCAGGGTTTCTTAACTTCTTGAAAGGGAAGCATTTTATCCTCAATGCTATGTGATAACGGATGGTGAGAAGATTCATTTCCTGTTTCCACTTATGTCCCAGATTCCCAAATTCACACGGGTGAAGCCATTAATCTGTCTTACTTCTTGTTTCCCAGAAGCATCGGAAGTAAGGCAATAATGGCTACTCCTTGTTTCACAGTTGTATTTGATGACTAAAATTAATACTGGCCAGGATCTCAGACAAAAAAAACCCATGAGGAACACCAATAAACAAACACCCTCTTAATTCGTTCTCTTTAGAGTAAGAAAGAGGTCACCAAGCACTACTTGTAGAGCAGGAGTCGCACGGAGTCACCTCTCCTCGAGTGCAGCATGGCCAGGCAGCATTGTGCAGCTCTGCTCCCCTGGGACATTCCCTTCCTGGCCCTATTGTCCTAGACCGGATTTCAACTACCACCGTGGACATGGAGGACTTGATTTTTTTCTAACGTAGAGGTCAAGCAACTTTAATCGTGTTTAACCCAAGGATGAAAACAACGAGCTAGAACACGGAGGACGTGGGCTGGTCCCTGCTCCGCCCAGCTCTGAGTCCAGGGGATTTGCTGCCCTTTGCTCAGGATGGTCAGTCATGACTCCTGCTGCAGCACTGCACTTAGGGCAGACCCACCCTTCCTCAGCCTTAAAAAAAAATAAACATAAATACAAAGGAAATCCTAGGTTCTGATGGAAGCTGAAGGTGCTTCTGAGCTGTGGGAGGTATGGAGTCACAGGAACAGGTTGCCCAGAGAAGTTGCGGAGGCCCCATCCCTGGAGGTGTTCAAGGCCAGGCTGGAGGGGGCTTTGAGCAACCTGGTCTAATGGGAGGTGTCCCTGCCCATGGCAGGGGGGTTGGAACTAGATGATCTTTAAGGTCCCTTCCAACCCAAACCATTCTATGATTCTGAGTCAAAGGCCTGCTGCAAATTAGGAAAAGAAGTCTGCCCACCACATACAAGGGGTAAACATTAGACACAGGCACAGCTAAATATAAGGGCTGTAATAGCCTGAAATCACCCAGGCTCCTGTGCCAAGTCATCTATGGCCTGCACGGTGTGACCCCTTACCTCAGCTCCCAGATTTGCTCTCCAAGGCCAGTGCTGGCACTTGCCTTTCCCCTGGTGATGGAAGTGGCATTTAAGAGATTTGGACAAAGATTTGGGAGGTTTCCTCTCCTTTGGGCAGAAACTGGGGCACAAAGGAAATCCCAGTGGCAGTTAAGGGGAGGGCAAGGTGTTAGTGCCTACACGTTGACTGACGCAACAGGTTAGTGCCTAACTGTCAGTGCCATCGAGGTCGGAGTCCCACAGAAAGTAAATGCCACTCAGCCACACGATTTGGGTATGGTCGTATCAATCAGAGCATCAAAGTCTCTTCCCTGTGTATAGCACTGGCGTAACTTCAACTTCAGTGGTTGCTGTGAGGACCAAAACTATTTGAAAGAGCAAAGGGTGCTCCAACAGCCTGCTAAGAGCAGACATGCCAGTAGTTACACTCATTTTTCTGTGCACAATTCTCCTTCGTACCTGTGTTTGGGAGTGATCCTCTCCAGGACCACTTTGACAGCTGGCTGAGCTGTCCTTCCCGTGTAGCCCAGGTTTCTTGCTGGACAGTAGAGGGAAACCTGCCAAAGACACAAATTTTGCCATCATATTTGTATTGCTTTTGTCTTTGATAAAGTTTGCAATTAAAGAACAAGTGTAGAAAGTTAAAAAGTCATCTGGACCTACAGTAATGATGTTTATGGCCACACACACATGCACGTGCATGCCGTGCCAAACACATGTTGACAATTTCAGTGGTGGATCTGAACTGCTTCCACTTTTTGCCTGGACGTAGGGAAGCAGCTTTTGAGTTTCAGGAAGCTTTCTGGAAAATCAGCCCTCTTTAGAGGGCTTCCAGGCCTTCAAAGCAGAGGCAGTCAAAACCAGTGACTTTTGAAACTTTGGGTACTTCTGAGAAACGAAGAAAATGGATGACTTCTAAGAGTGCTGTCTGTCAGAGTGGGAAAGAAATGGGAAATGCAACCACCTGCAGGCAGTAAGGACAGAAACAATCCTGCTGTCTCCCAAGCCAGGCTAACGGGCAGCGCGCTGGGGGTTCTCTGAGGGTTGGGCAACGTAACTAATTGCTAACGGCCTTAAACCAAAACTAGCATGCACAGACTTAGACCTGCTGGGAGAAAATAGTAAGGAGGTAACTTGTACCTGAAGGGAGTGAGGAGAGCTCTCTAATCTTTGTGCCTGTGGGAATTTTACATAATAAATAATATTTGGACAGAAGAAAAGTATCCCTAAGCCAACGTATTACCACGTCAAGCTTTAACATGCAAATATATTTACAGCCGAATTATTAACTCCCAAACCCAATTATTAGTTCTGAAACCCAGAAAGGTTCCCAAAGCAAACTTTGGTTCTTCTACATAGGGATTGAAAGCTGTGTAAGGACTAAAGCAACATGCCAGACAGAAAAGACAGTTCCTGCATGTGGACTTCAGAAAAGGAAAACCAGGGGGAGAGGCCAAATTTCCTTTCCTCTCAGCATCTCACCTGCTCATTCCCAATCTTGATGCAATTTGTTACACTCAGTCAAGAACTGAGGAAAATGATGCACTGGAGTTCATTAAGGAACTCCCGTAGGGACCAGCAACCAAGGGCTGACCTTTAAATTCTATATAGCGAATTGAGCCATGGGAAAACATGAGAATCCAGAATTAGGATAACCCCCACACACACTGTTACCTGCGTAAGTGAGCCAGGGGGGTTTAGCCTGGTCCACTAAAGCCCTTTGCCTCCTGACACAGGCAAACGTCATGGCTCAGCGCACCGAGGGGAAATGCAACCTCTGCAGCCATGGCAGCCATAACACTGATGAGGGCTTAAAACCCACAGCCCAGGGGTCTGCAGGGTACCAGCACCTGCCCGTGGGAAGAACTACATCCCATGCTTTCATGGACATGCATTAGCTAACAAGGACAGGGCCTGCACATGTGAGAACACAGCTCTGCGCATAGCCACAGCTTGCTGTCTTTCACAGAGATAATGGATTTATTCCCAACCAGATGCTGAACCCATATTTGCAGCTTCGCATTCAAAACAGGATTTAAAAAAAAAAAATAGTTCCCTAGGGCACTATCATGATCTGCTTGGCCCAAAAGCTACTCCAAGTGACCAAGATAAATGAAGAGCACAGCGTTCCCTGTGGCCGCGTGACGGGGATTAAAGATTTGGAAAGGTAATATCCTGCTCTGAGCCTTTCAGCCAATATAACCATGACACTGATTTCCTTTCCTTGGCTGCATACCTTGTGCTGTTTATAAAACATATGTGTTTTGGGAAACAAGTCTGAAAAGAAGACAGATTTTCTTTTATGTTACTGATGATCATATGAATTCTTGTAACCAAATATTAAGTGGATTAAGTATAGAAACTAAGACTTACAGTGTTCCTCCAGAGAGTAAAAAATTCCTTTATTCTGTTCCCAGTATACGCCGAATGTGCTTTACACCTCATTTTAACAGCATACTTGAGGTTCAGACAGTCGTGCAGCGTGTAGCCTCCCTCTCAAAGGCCTTTAGCTCCCTCTAGAGCCCTTTGCGGGCACACGAAGATTTTAATAAAATGATGGGAAAATTAATTGGCAAACGAGTAAGTAATGCACTTGCTGGGAACAAGCTGAAAATGAATCGAAATTAAGAGTGACCCCCTGTCTTCTCTTCTCCCTTCTCTCACAGTCTTTCTTTTTTTGCCCTCAAACCTGGAATAAAGCATCATTTTTGTTTGATCTTTTAAAAACTAAGATCAATTAAGGCAAGATTTTAAATCCAAGCCTTTGGTGAAGACAACACTTGATTATAAGCCAATCCTCAAATGCTGTACAGTGCTCAGAGACATCCCCGAGGCTGATGCAGACGCCATGAGACTTTTCCAGTGCACCCTGCTCTGCCTCCCCACCCCGGGCATGGCACAGCCTTCCCCAGGGAGGCACATGTCGCGCAGTGGCTCCAGAGAGGCCTCGCAGGCACGGCAAGTCCCTTGCACCTTAGAGGTGGAGCAAATCCCAGGGAACACAGCACCATCACAGCCCGTCTGCTTGTCCGTCTGCCACAGCTGCCTCTCTGGGAACAGCCCGTCACAGGGGATGGTTTGCCAAAGTCGAGCTTGGTGGGAGCATCCTCCAGGTACCATGAAATAGCCCTGTGCATCCTCTACTGAGACATCCCAGACACGTGGCACCAGAGGCCTCCAAGGGACCACATAGTTACCAGAGTCACGTGTACCTGAAAGCACTCCACTCAGATGTGAGCCTGCTGGCAGGAAAGAGACATGCAGCTTGTCACCTTTTTTGAGACAGAAAAATCCATCCCACAGTAGGTACTTGCAAATAATCTTGAGGTTTGTTCCTGCATTCAAACCAAGCAAGCTGAGATGCCTCTGTTTGAACACCGGTCCTACAACACACACAGGGATCCTACTTGTTTTGGGAGCAGAGCCTTAAATTCTCTGAAGGAAACTGGGACTCTGAGTGGCAGCAGAAATCTCCCTCATTGCAGAGGGCAGCTGAGGGCAGGGTTAAAGAGCTGCTGTCGCCACCAATCCCCAAAACCCGCTGTCTCCATGCCCAGAAACTGCGGCACTCGGTCACATGCGCAAATCCTTTCTTTCCACTGCCGTACATTCATGTTTTATACTTAAGGCTGTCAACACCCCAGTCTAACAGATACAACTGCGTTTCTAACCAAGTTTTGAGGGGGTTTGGGATGCTGGTGAGCTCACCCAGCTCCCGTACCGGGATGATCGATCTTGGCAGGTACCTGCGAGTCCTTCGTGGGGAGTGGGCAGGCACAGGGGACACTTGCAGAGGGGCTGTGCCAAGGCGGGCAGGCGACCCTGTTACAAGCAGCAGAGGTGTGACTGGGGATGGCTGGCTCATTTTGGGACTGCAGCCCAGGAGGATTACTTAGACGCAGCCCTAGCTGTGAGGAGTGACCGCACTGTGCATTAGAAGTGAATTGAGAACAGACCCGATCGCTACTGAAATCACTGCATTCCTGTGCGGTTCCCATGGGCAAGGATGGTCGGCCAAAACCAAGTGAAACTGCCAGAGGATAAGGACTAGTAGCACCAGCTCACTCTTGGTATGGCTGTTAGTACTCTCTTCCTTTCAGTAACCCGGAAACATCGCCTGTTTTTTTCCAACAAAAGAAGAGGTGATAAAGCACCTGTAGGTAAGTGCAAATAGGCACCTCCAGGAGCATTTCTAAGATGTAATACTCAAAATGTTAGACCCAGCATTGCACCTAATCAAAAGCAATCAGTGCAAGCAGGGCTAGAGACAGAATACGTGGCTGTGCGTTTTCCTGGGGAGAAGTAGTAGATAGGAGTGCGTTTTCTTGGCTGGAGAATCAGCGTGGACACAACTTGCCAATGGGTGTCATAACGTAGGGAGCAGTCATGCAAAAAGGGAATTTGCTCTTTTCAGGACACAAAAATAGCAAAGAAATATTCGGTATATTTTAGATCTCCATTTTCCCAGCTAGTAATGCAACAATACAAAACTTTTAAAGTAAAGAAGGAGAAACAGACATTTAAGAGACAGGAAAACAGGATACAGTATAAATAGAAGATACAATCACTTCTCAGGCTCTACTCACTCGTTTGGAGTTTTCTTCTCCAATTCTGATACTTATTTAATGCCGTAGAGTGAAAACTGTTGGCTCTCTGTAGGGCTGAACAGAAGCAGAAGAGACACACGGTCAGC
>VZSZ01010714.1:485115-505987 GCA_013398815.1 Ibidorhyncha struthersii | reverse complement strand
GACCTGCCATTAACATTGATTGACATATTTCTGCTTTTAAAGAGCGAAATGTTTATTTTCCTTGGCTGGCAAGGAGGTAAGTGCTACAGTATGAGGCTTCTCCTCTGATTTCTGCTTGATAGGTGGTTATTATTCAAAAGTACCTAAAGCCTGAACTGCAAAGCTGTGTCACCAAGCTGGTTGTTTTCCCCATCCCAGCGTGTGCCCAGCGGCCAGCTCAGCAGTGCCATTTGTCACTTGCTGTTTCTCTCATCACCCATTTTTAGGCAGGGGCTGGCTTGCCAGAGCGGCGAGAGGTGACAGGCACCCAAGCTGCTGCAGCAGCGGGAGGCTGACCTCGGAGACGCTGGCACCTGCCATGCCGGTGACAGATGCGGCGTTGCCCCTCGTGCCGCGTCCTGCTGGCGGGGAACCAGTGGCCTCTCCATCCAGCCGCCGGGGCTGCCGCAGGGAAGGGAGCTGATCCCTCTGATCAGAGGGATTAGCCGACTCTCGTCACTGCCAGCACGCCACGAGGGCACCACGAGCGAGGGTATTAGTGAGGGATACGACCGCAGGGGGGATCTGTCAAACAGGTAGGAAACCCTTCCCCGAGCTCTCAGCCCCTCGTGGGAGAGGAAAGCCAGAGTGGTTCATCCTTCCCCAGAGGAACACCCGGACCCATGTGGCAGAGCACAAATGCCATTTAAAACCACTGCAAGGAACAGCAGAAAGTCGCATTTCTAAATGCATTGCTCTCTACAAGCCACACACCAGCACCACCAATAGGTGTTTAAAGGCCATCAAGAATCTGAAGGGGCTATTGCTCTGTAAGGAAGCTCAATGTTTGCAACAGCTGGCTTTGGGTTTGCCCCTCCCCCCCCCCTTTTTTTCCCCTCCCTCTCCCTTTTTAGTTCTCATTAAGGAAAACTGCTTTACTCGGGAGATGCCAATCTAATCTTTAGACGGAATGAACTCCCACAGAATCCTGCCCAGAAAGCCAATATATTCTAATTTGTACGCAGAAATCGGGCTTCCTCTGACAGCTCCCCCAAGGATCAACTTTCAGATTTCTCAGGGGTGGGCAGGCTCTCAAACACTCTGGGAGAGGCCCGGGGTGCGGAGCTGCAGGATGATGCCCAAGGTGGGAGAGGACCACGTCACAGGGTGCACCTTTTGCCACAACACACCCACTGCCCTAACGCCTGAACCCACATTCACTGGTACGCAAAGAGCTGAACCCGAGCCGATCAGGGCAGTGTTTTTCTCTCTGATTCTGTGTGGGATGCGAATGTTTGAAGATTTCCTGCAAAGTGAGTCATGTGTCTGGGGGATTTATGGCTGCGGTAAAGAACAATTGTTATTCTGAACAGTTTTTCTTTTTTCCCCAATTGTACGTACATTCAGTACTATATTTGTTGCGTTTTTCCTTTGTGTTCCAGAGAAAAACCAACCTGCTCTTACGACTTTTTTTTATAGGCTTACTTGTATTTTAAAGTACCTGCTTGCATCACTGGTGACCATGACTCGGATAGCGAGAAGGTTGTGCTCAGTCATCTCCTCCTCAGGGATGACCCTCACGGTGGCCCACTCGGGGGAAGGGGGCGAGAACCAGCTGTCCAAGTCACGGTGGTCGGGGATGCTCTTTGCCTTCTTCGGGGAGGTGGGCTCGTCGGCCGTGGGCAGGCAGCAGTCTGGGAAAGCACAAAGGTGACAGCAGGGTGTCAGGGGAGGAGGAGGTCTGCAGAGGGCACATTGCCTCTTCATTTGGGTGGTCCTTGGCCACCACCAGCAGTTTCCACACGGGGCCCTGTGCTGTCCCCATGGCACAGGCGAGGTCCACGCATCAACAGTCTGGCACAGTAAGAACATCCCTTCAACCCAGCAGAGCCCTGCTGGGGTTTGTCAGCTTGGATGCAAGGAGAAGGAAACTCCAGGGGCAGCCTCAGCTTTTGCAGCTGCAGGTCCTCGCTTTGCTCAGTGGGACAGCCATCAGGCTGGGTGCCTGGTGTCAGCAGTAATGAAGACACATGCCAGCCACACAAGTAGGGATTTATGCTCTCTTTTCAGGCCCTGGATGGACGTGCGTGTATGTGGCGGGAGGCAGATGGACCAACCAGGCTTGGGTGGCTAAAACCTCAGCATTTTCTTGCAAGTTTAGGTCAATTTAGGACAGCGGGAGTGAGCAAAATAAAGACAGGCTCTTCAGAAAGTTATTTTTGAGTGTGTACAGCAAATACAAACACTGATTTGGGAGAAGCAGCAGCATCACAGCAGCTGAACAGCACTATCCCTGAACTTTGCATTCAGGCAGGAGGAATAAAGAATAAAGCCAGATTCCCTCGCCCACCCCAGGTGATGCAGACAGCCAAAGACAGGACATCATGTATCCCTGTAAAATCTTTAATTTCTGAGCAACCTCATTTATCCACAGCTTCCTGCACAAGCAAATACAAACGTATCAGCCACGCAAGTTCCCTCAGGGCTCGGTGCAGAAGGGACAAATGACAAGCTCTGGGAGTGCAGCTTTGCTCAGTTGACCTCCCATGTGTGTGCTTTTGCCACATTTAATTCAACACTGTTGCTTATAATTTACACCTGTATAAGTGAAAAAAAAATCAGACCTGGAATGTGGCTTGTTTTCTCATCTATTAGAGCAAATTATCTAGTAAACATCAATTAAAGTCCTCTTTAACTTCAGGTCCTCCATATATTGCAGGAGTGCACTCACCCCTGTCCTTCATTTTGCACGGGTTTTTAACTTGAACGACCAGCACTTGCATGGCTTGAACATGGAAAACAAACCTGCCAGGAGCAAGAGTGCTACGGGCACATCCTTGTCCCAGACACACCAGGAGGATTATATACACCGCAGAACCCGCGCGCTGGCCCATGGGACCCGCTGGAGCTGCCATTCCTCGCCTGCAGTCCCCGCAGCTGTCCCCAGGCTGTCACACATGACTGTCCACTGGCACCCGAGATGCAGTGGCTGCTGGGTGCTGCTGCTCCTGGGAGCCAATACAATACAGCAGGTATCATGGGTGCACTTCCCACACTGCGATGAGCTCTAACCCTGTCTCAGATCCCTTGGTCTGTCCATCACTGTCCCCCTCCCTCTGGTACCACCTCTGTGGAGCTGTGAAACGAGGTCCTCAAAACAAGCTGTGACAGCAGAGCTACACCTTTATTCTGCATGATTCAGGTAGCTCCCAGTCTCCCCCAGAAAAACTGGTGTGCTGAGCTTCTGCACCTCTCCCAGTGATTGTCTGTGCTCACCCCCTTTCTATATTTACAAAGAGCCACCACTGAGGAAAGCCCAGCCACTGGTGGCAGGGATGACTGCTCTACAGCCACAACTCTTGTGCCAGCCAGGTGACGCTCCCTTGCTTGCACTCACAGACTGAATAACATGGCTTTGCAGTCATTTTTTTTAATGGTCTTACTGATGATGCTTCTCGCAAGAGGCACTGAGCACTGCACTTTTCAAAAGGCTACGGTGAGCTCTGGTTTTTCCCACTTCACAAAAGTCAACGTATTTTCTTGGCTTGAAAACTCCTCAAGACTTCACTGCTCACAAAGAGTTGTTTTGTTATTTGGTTTGGGTTTTTTTTAATTATTATTCTACTTCTATATACAAGAAGTCAAGGAGGAAGGAGGAGCTGCTTGCTGCTTCTCCCCAGCAAGACGCTCCCATGTGAAAACACGTGTTCTGGCTCTATGTCCAGCTCACTAGCACCACAGCAGCCACGTGTTTCTTGACCACAGAGATTTCATTTCCTTTAGGAGATGAAGGAAACTCATCCCTCTCCAATTTTTATGTCTGACTTCTACTTTGGACCAGCCAGGCCATCCACCCGAAAGCCGCTCACAGGCAGTGCACAGCAAGCCTGGCGGTGTTTGGGTAGCAGCGTGGGAGTCCACGGGTCAGCAGGACATGGCCGCCCTTCCTCACACGGGGCATGAAACCTTCCTGGGAACGGCCCCCTCTCCTCCAGAGCTGGGCTGGACCACGACTTACCATTTATACTCTCCAGAAGCAAAATAAAAAGCTGTATTGTAAGCCAGTTTGAAAATATCTCTCTTCCAACTCAACTTTCTCCTTAAAAGATGCTGCATTTTATATGAAAATCAGAGCAAGCAAAACCCCACAAAATTTTGCCATCTCAGCCTATAAAGTTATTACCCATGCTGGCAATAAGCCTGAGGTCACTGCAAGCAGCTGCTGAAGAAAGTCAGTTTTACCATTTGCTTGCACGTACTCCCTCCCCATCCTGCACATTAATGCTTTCCGCGCCACGCTAACAGGAAAGAGGAGAAAACATGTTTATGACTAACAGACACACACAGCTGGAGAGCATCGAAACCCACAGACAGATTACCTAAAACGATTCCCAGCGTGGTTCCTGAATGTGAACAGTTTTCAAGTCAACAAGTCCCTCTGCAATAGCCCATTACACATCCAGTTTTTAAATCATTACAGAATAATAGTCAGGGCTGGTGAAGGACCTCAGGATGTCACCCAGGCCACCGGATGATGGTGACGGATGGCACTGTCACCTCTCTCTAAAAAGTTATATTTCCATGCTTGCTTGTTTTTTGTTTTTGTTTTTTGGTTTTGTTTTTTTTTTTTTTGGTATCCCCTTCTTGAATTCTGCACCTAGAAGCTGGCCCTCACAGGGATCTGTTAGACAGCTGAGCTCTTTCTGAGCAATATCAGTTTGCATTCACAAGGGTACTAATCAGGTCAGCATCCTGCATTAGCATCCACCCCATCTAGTGAAAGGGTCCCTGCCCATGGTGAGGGGGTTGGACTAGATAATCTTTACAGGTCCGGTCCAACCCAAACCACTCTATGGCCAGGAAGCAAACCCACTCCTTACAAACATATTTAATCAATAATTGTATTGTAACATATGAAGTTGAATATACTACATTGCACTCAACTCCATAAAAGCAGAAAGAAACTGGACCGCCTTGGTGCTGCAGTGCATGGGATGCCCACACATGCGCATTAACTCCAATACTGGGTTACAAATTCTGCAGGACATTTGAAAAGATTGAAGTTCCTACTGCTGTTTCCCATCACAGGGCTGCACCTTGGTAACAGGCTCAAACAAAAGGCAAAGATGTTCCAGATGCCCAAGTGTCAGGGTGTTTTTTGTTGGCTCTGATGACATTACTCAACTTGACCGGCCTCTCCTAAAAAGCAGCCCTTGCTGCGGCGCCAGACCGAAACCCTGACCCCATGTGCAGGTGCTCCGTGGTGAAACGCAGCCTGACAGAGCACGTCGGGCTCCTGCGAGAGAGACATTTCCACTCCCAAGAACAAGAGAAGTACGGACGGAGCACAGAGAGCAGGGATAAGCTGCAGCTAGATTCACGTCAACACTGCGGAGGAAGAGCGTGGGCAGTTCAAACAGAAGCCCAGAGGCTCCGCGGGCCTGGAGTCTGCCTGGCAATTATTGCCTGCCCCTCCACAGCAGTGCAAACAAAGCCAATTGGCCATCAGCAGCAATACCCCACCACTGGCCATCACTGCCGTTAATTTTAAAGGAGTAGCAGAAAAGGAGAAATATGAAAATGATCTGATATGAACAAGGAATTTAAAAAGCAAGCTGGGACTTCTCTAAAGCTCTTATTTTCCACATAAAAAGATAAGAAGGGCTGTCTGAACTAATTTCTCCTGAAGCACCCCAAATACTGAGGGCTTACAAAAAGTGAGGCAGACGTTTAGGCTCCTGAACAGATGCAAGGCGAAATAACAAGCAGCCCTCATACCTTTCTGTTCCAGCTGGGAGCACTGCAGCTCTCCCTGCATCCTGGACAGCCACCCATCCTTGCAGCACCGGCAGCCAGGTCTTCAGCGAGACGTCAGCACAGCGAGGCTGAGCGGGAAGACACCAAGTTTTTGGAAATCTGACTCTGGGGTGGTAACCATGCTCTAAGCCTCAGTGACCTGATTCCCGTCACGCTGCAGGTCGAGCGCTAAGCACCTTGGACTGGCACCTCTGGTGACCATTGGAATTAACTCCGGTCACGCACAGAGCTGGCTGATGCGCCGGCTTTTGTGGAAGAGGCCAATGGAGTCTCACTGGGGCTGAGCTGTGCTCAGGCAGGGGATAAGCCCGAGTTGTTTGGCACTTCTGGGCACATGCAGCAGCCCCCTGCCACCCCTGCTCTCTGGGGAAACTCAAGCTCTTGCAGAACAATTGAGGTGGGCATTCAGCTCCTAAATCCAAGGTGGCAATTCCCACATAAGATCCAAGACATCCAATTTTGCTAGCGCTTGAGTCCTTTCATAAATCTCTGCCTGGCTGTACTTACCACATTATCTCACTTCTTCACCAGAAGACATAAAAATGGCCTTATTGCTATTGCTAAAGGGGAAAGGGCGCATGGGTGGCCCAAGCCACCCACCTGGGATTACTCGGGCAGCCTGTGACGCTGCAGGCACCTCCATGGCCAGCCAGCGCTTTTGCTCTGCATCAGGTTTCCTCCCTAAGACAGGAGATTTTCTACTTGAAGCTAAGAGACTGAGTCAGGGGAATTGAACTTCGTAAGATAAACACATACAATGTAAAAGCTGGAGAGACATCCGGTCTGTGGGACAGAAAAGGGCACAGCCCCGTTTCCCGCCAATGTACACTGGTGCCGTGCCACCGATCTCCATGCGGCAGCACCAGAGAGCCCAGTCCTCAGGAAACAGTCACTCAAAATAGCACTTGCGTAAGATCTTACTTCATTTCCATCACGCTCACTTCAGTTTTCCTACTGCCTATGTCTCCACATGCTGAAGACCTCCAGCAGTGAGTGTGCCTGCTCCGCAGCACAGTTGGGACTGGAGTCCCTACTAATCCTTTGCCAAAATCTTCAAATAATTTACCCGGGGAGGGAGGGGGGAAGGCACGGACAAGCCGTGCAGTGGAAAGGCGTTAATCTTAGGTCACAGGCAGCGGACCAGATCCGTCATGTGAGTACGGCTGCAGGGACGGGGCAGCACACGCCACAAGTATCTCACAGCAGCACACTGCTGGCCAATTAAAGTGGGAACGTCCTAATAACAACTGACTTGGCGTTTTCTTAGGTGCTGAAGTTTCCTAAGCTAGTCAGACTGAGTGAGCCAAGGAGCTAAAGCACTGATTTCCAAATCCTCCGTGTCCTTTGGTGCTTTCCTGCGCCGGGCTGAGGCAGGGCAGCCCTCCCAGCTCCACTCAGACACGAGCAGCAGGTCCTCCCCAGCCTGCGCAACCCCGTGTTTATGCTGTCTCTTTTATGGACTACACTTACACAACTGTAACTTGCTGTCTGCGAGCCTGGTGGGGTTAAGGGAATTTAAGTTTTCCATTCTTTTAGTTGTTGTTAACCTCCTCTTTACTCTGCTGCCATCCGCATGTTATGATCCTTCCTCATCCGTCACACTACCCCAGTGCTTTGTTTTGGCACCACCATTGCCTTTTACATTAACCTTCCAATTCTCCTCTCCCCTGCCAAGCACACTGTGCCTTGCCTAATTTATCTCCTACCTCCTGGTTGCCTTTCCCCAGCTGCCCTCCTCAGGGTGATGTCCCAGCAAGTTCCTAGGTGCTCCCTTCCCTCCTCTTCCAGCCCTCACCCAGTTACAGGCTGGCTCCACCATTGAGCTGGGCAGTTTCTGGGGTTGGGGACATCTTGCTGGCTCAGCAGCAGGTGGACCTGGCCCAAGGCGAGGGCTTGGAGGTGGCTCTGCTCATCAAAGCAACGAGAACAGCTCTGTGGTACCACAAAACCAGCCTCACACTTTCTGCTCCTAAACTGTGTGACAAAACCACGGGTCCCTAATCGAGAGCAGAGCCAGGCTGGCTTGAAGCACGTTGGCTGGTGGCTGCCCTTCACTGCCAGGCATGGGGCGGGCAGGAGGGGGTGAAGCTGTTCTCACCCTCACCACTCTGAGGGCACCGAACACACCACCAAAGGGCACGCTGCACCATGGCGTGGTGTGGGCGAGCGCGCTGCCTGCCCAGCCGAAGCCCGGGGGCAGTTTATGCACTTCAGTACCAGACTGGCAGCAACATTTCCACACACAAGCTCTGCCGTCCATCTCTTCAGCGCAAGCATCTTTCCTCAGCCTGAGCTCTCCCGATCACTGTCCTAGACTGACTTGCATGGACATCAAATAACTTGGCTTTAGTTTTTTTTGCTTTGAGTTTTTTTTTTAATGTGAGCAGTGGAGCTTAGCCGCCTTCAGTTACTTAAACAGCAGCAATACAGTCAGTGATTTCAACAGAACAGTCCCGTATTCATCTGAGCCTCCCACTCAAAGGCGATGAAAAATTTGGATAAACAATTTCTCCTTTGTCTTTATTTCAAAGCCCACCTCGTCCTCCACGCACAGGGAGAGAAACAACTGTTTTCCTTACAGGGAGAGGATTTAGCTAAACTGCGTGGTAACTGAAAAGTATTCCTAAAGCTTCATCTGCGGGGCTCGCGGCTGGGTCAGCGCTCACTCGGAGCTCAGGGCTGTTCAAAACTCAGTCCAGCGTACAGGCTTGGCCAAACAGCCCCGGCAGACCCCACAGACAGAACCCCACCTCTTTCCAGTAAAACAGACTTTTATTCTCCATTAAGTGTCATGCCAAGTTTTCCCAATTCACCAAGAGTGCCAGCTCACCCTTGCATTTGAGACACCGCAATTTTTGCACCAAGTCTCGAATGAGTCAGAGATGCAGCCAGTGAAGGACAAAGACATTACAAGATCCCTGCAACGCTGGGAGAGTTTACAAAGCTTGGGAGGTGGGCCTTATTGCAGCTGCACAGATAAGCTCAAGGAGTACAACTTCTCAGTTTTTCCCCATAGCACCAATAATCCAAACACTATGGTCACTTACTCACAAAAGGCCAATTAGCGAGACCGTTTGGACGGTAAGACCAGCTTCAGCCAGTTTGTGGCTTCTGGGTGGACTTGTGGGAATTCACCCATCAGACCCCACAGAGACCATGGCTGAGCAGCCTGGACCACGCAGGGAAGTTTGTACCGAGGAGCAGAAAAGGCAACGAAGTGACCCAAGCCTTTGGGAGGGCATGGCGAGGCCCTGCGCTGGACTGCCAGCCGGCACCCAGTGCCCCAGCCCTCAAAATCCATCACCTTGCCGCAGGGCAGGACGGGCTGTATGAAGATGCTCCCATCTCAGCACAGCCGTCGAGCAGCAGCTGGGCAGGGCTGGTGCCTCGGCAGGGGCCTGTTTCAAGCTGATTATCAAATCTGAGAAACAAACTGTAGTTTGTTTATGGCTCAGCAAAGTAGCAGCCTCTAATTAGGAACATAATGATGGTATTTGGAGGTCCCTGTATATACCAGTCCGGCAGCAGCCCTCCTGCAGGAGTTTTTAAGAGATCTTTCCCTTCATCTCTCTGGAGACACTCTCTCTGGCTGAGCCCTGCAGAAAGCACACAGGCTCAAGGCACATTCATACTAGCAAAAAGCATGCAAATTCAGTATGGTTCTTCTGCTCACTGAAAGATCATTGCAACTGCCATTCTCTCAGTGACAGGCTTGTAAAATTCACACCCTTACAGAACAACAGCCAGTCATGATCCACCATAACCTAAAAAGCATTTTTGCCCCCCATTTTTCTTTTTAAAAAATAACTTTTTGTACCACCATCCTCAGTGGTCTGGAAGCATTTCAGCATCTAACCATGCCTTCAAGCAGCACTGCTCTCCTGCAAAGGCTCTGTGCCCAGTGGGAACAGCCAAGGAGGGAGCATGGCAGTGCTACCACACGTACCGAGCCGAGACCCAGCTCCACAGCAGGGACAGCCCTGCAAGTCATCCCGAAGCCCAGAAATAAGGATGGAGAAACCTCTCAGCATGCAGGATCTGGGACTCAGGGATATGAAGTGCTTCTGTGAACACCTCGGTTCACCTCCCGCCGGTACGAGGGCAAAGCTGACAGCCAGGCACAGCAGTGGAGAGGTCTTGTCTGTAATATTACAGGTATGAGCTACGTGAATATCCTTAAAGCCCCAAAAGCTTGCAATTAGTTTTGTTAGTCATTTTCTCCTGGAGTGATTTTAAGGCAGTTTATACCCATGGAAATACAGGGCAGATTTCCCCCAGAGCTACCAGGCACCTGCGCCGGTTTTGCTCAAGCTAACCAGGAGCAGCTCGGCTGCACGGTCTCATCAGCCTCTCCCAGCGTCACAGGGTGTCACTGCCAGTCCCAGCAGGGACCGAGGGAGGGTTTGCACAGGGCACTGGGCTGCGCAGACCTAAACCCAGGACTGACACTGCCTTACGATCTCGGCACCACCGTGCGCTGCCCGGCACAGCTGGGCCATGCCAGCTCTACTAGACCCCTCTGCCAAAAAAGCTCAAGCTCAGATTTTTGAAAGCTCAAATCTCAAAGCTGTTTACTGCCCCTCCATGACTAACAAACTACTAAATACAGTCTAAGGCAGGCAAGCTCCTTCTGCTACCGCAAAACAGACAAATGCATCGTTGCATCCCTCCCTCCTGGTCCCAGGGGCTTTGCTAACGCTCCAGCCTCGTTTACCGAGGGAAAGGTTCCGAGTGACGCGCTGGTGTCCCACACACACCCTGCCAATTCAGCCCTGCACGGAGAAGCACTGAAACCCATTTCCATGTTATGCCACACTGGTGGCCCAACTGCAATGGGCTTTGCTTAGCTGGTGAAAACACGCCGCTCCTGCGGCTGTCCCTGGCGCAGGTGCCCTTCAGAAACCTGCTCAGAGCCACGGGGTGCCCGGGAGCAACGTGCCACCGCACATGCAGCAAAGGAGAGGCCCTTTCCAAAGGGGCTTAGTGTCCGCCCACCAGGGCTTCACAGACGGCTCTCGGCACCTTCTATGATTACCATTTACAAGGCGTTGATCGCTCCAGCATCTGAGTGCCCCCACCGATAAAGCCAGGGCCAGCGAACAGACGTAAGCAGGAGATGTGATTCACACTGGCGAGTCCCACTTGACAAGGCAGCACGACCTTCTGTACGGGCTGCTGCTCCCGAGTCATCTGCCAAACCAGCGTCAGGCAAATCACATTACTGTAACCTGACAAGGAGATGACAAGGGCTCAGGAACCAGCCATATTTGGGCAGAGCCAAGTCCCCGCTGGGGGCAGCTGGGCTGGATGGGCCGTTTCCCCCCCACCTCGGGCAGGGCACGTGCTGCCCGCAACAGCACAAAGCCCGAACCCTGCCAAACAATGTCCCCCTCCCCACCGGGAGCGCTGGGCCGAGTGCCTCGGACACCAGCTGGCTCAGGGCAGCTGCGTTTTATCAGCTTTGCTCAAGAGCGGCTGGTCTGCGCCTGCCTCTGCCCGTCTTGGACAAAAATGGTCAAAGATGCTCCACTGAAGAATCCCCACCCAAGGCAGCTGCAGCAGCCTGCCCATCGATCGAGTCAACACCTCCGTGCCATAAGCAGCCAGAAGCATGCACGTTTATCCTCCCTCCTCCTCTTCAGCCAGTTTTAAGTCATGAGAGGGGAATTCATTTTTAAGCAAGGTACAGTGAGAGCTCCCACGGTCTTTCTCGGCTAAGGCGAGTCAGACCAAAACGGAAGCCCCACACAAGCAGAAAGGGGGCGTGAGCCTTGCTGAGCTAACCAAAGTATGAAAACAAACTAATAGAAACCCAGAGAACATCCCTGAAGACAGAGAAAAAAACAGAAACAGAGCCAGGAAACAACAGATTTTAAAGTGGTATCAACCTTTCTGCTTTGGGCCACAACACACCCAGCGTACTGGTGGTCAGCAATAAAGCTTTTGCTGGGAGGCTGGTCTGGAAAACGGCCCCGGGAACGCCCTGATCCATCCAGCTTGGGGGCCCGCCCATCTCAAACACAAGGTCTGGTGGCTGACGGGGTGGAGACCTCCTAGCTGTGCCCTCGAAGAGGGTAAGAAATTGTTCATACCTGCTGCTGGTGGTGAAAGGGGACCTGCCCAGAGGCCCGGCAGCTCAGCGCCCGCCCCGCGGCTCAAGAAAAAGCAAGGCAAGAAACGAGCGATTTCTTACAGCCCTGCATGTGTGGCATATCTGCATGTGGGCCTTCTTCAGGGGTGGGGGAAAGAAGGAAACCTGCTGGAACTGGGTGTCGCAACCTGCATTTGGGATGCGAAGTTTTGGTACCTCTGACACGTCAGGTTTTTGTGACTCCCCAACGGCTGCAAAGCAGGAGCAGTACTTACCCCCAGCTGCCCCAGCCCTTCAGCGCCAGCAAAGGGCTTTCAGGTTCTCAGGTGAAAAGCACCACCAAAATCTCCAGTGCTGCTCTCACCAGCAGGAGGCGGGTGCCCGGGCACCCGGGGCTGGCACACGACTCGCTTGCCCCACTGTCTGACTGGCCCAATACACCACAGTGCCCCCCCACGAAGACCACAGCCTAACTCACATCCCGCTTTTCTGGCTGGCAATCCCGGGGCTCTTAGCCTGCCACTAAACTGTGTCACCCCATAACTCATTCACAGGATGAGTGGGCTCTGCCTGGCCTTGTATGGAGCTGCTGACTGCGGCAATGACGGGAGCGACCAATTTTAAAGCAGAGTTACTCATAAACACAGGCAGCTCTGATGGTGAAAGCAAACACCAGTTGGCATCAAAAACTGACATTAAGAAATTCAGTCAGCAGACCACAAATTGATTTGTAGCTCTCCCAGCACACTTTACTGCCTCTCTGACTTCTCACTGTATAATAAACCAAAATATATAAGTCCTGATTATAATACAGCAGTGCTTTAAGAAAGCTGTAGGGGCAGAAGGCAGGCGTCTCTACACCAGTGCTGTGGGAGCCCCACTGAAACGAACCCAGCCAGCACTGGGATGAGACACAGAGCAGAAAGCGCTCGCCAGGGACGCACAGCCCATGTGGAACTCTGAGAGGGGATGAGGGAATGACACCTCCAGCTTGGTTAGACCTTGGTCAGGCCTTGGTCTTGCTGCAATACACTGGTTACCAGCCCACACCAGAGTGAAACTGGAGCTCCAACCTCTTACAGCTTCAGCTGTGCCCTGAGCTTCAAAACATGTGAGGCTGCATGGGAGGATCACCTGTGTTCGAGTCTGACACAGAAGATGTCACATTAAGGTATTTCACAGACCTGCCTTAGGAGGCTACAGGGCTTCTAGCAGCATTCCAAAACTGAAGTCCTGTCCAAACTTTGACTTTTCATCACAGCTGAGAAACCGGTTTGTCCTCCAGAAAGGACTCCGTTAAAAGACATGTCGACTGACATTTCACAGGTTTCAGTTCTTGCCACATTTCTCTTCCTTTTTCCTCATGCTTGCTTCATACATCTACAGCAGTCATTTCCACATTCTGGTGGCTAACAAATGGCAAAGAATAAAAGCAACCAGCTCTCCCATTTCCATGGGGTAGCACGCTGCTCCCTGTGGCAGCGAGGCCAGATTGCTTCCAGCCACCAAAAGCAAACGCTTTCCTGCTGCCCCTTCTCCACCCATGGCCCAGTGATGGGCTCCTCCACAGCCCTCACCTCCTGTCCCCACGCCAGGAGCCCATTGTCTCCCACTCCCCCGCGGGACCACGTCAGCAACTCCACAAGTTCTTCAGCAGCAAAACACTTTTTCAAAGTATCCATTACTTACTCAATAAACAGACACTTCTGAATTCAGGCATGAAATACAAGCAGGGAATTTGAAGTCAAAGCAAGACAGAGCCCAAATTACACGACTTTTGAATGCATCCGGGTCAGCGCACATTAACAATCTAACACAAACTAAGCAAAAATTAATAGAGATGAAGGAAAAAGCAGCTCGGTGAAAAACTACCAGATATACTGAATGCATCTCTTTACGAAAAATTGCTTCTCAAACAAAACCTGCTATGATAACACTATTTCTATAATTTTAGAGTAAATACATATTTTATCAGAGCAATCTGTGTTAGTCTGGTATATTAATGCTTATAGTAATTGTGAATTTGGAGCGCGGCGACAACAGTTTCAGTCTCTAGAGTGATCAGTGTCTGTCAAAATAATGGTTTTTTGCGCACAGACTCAAAGCACCAAAAACTTTAAAACAAAGATGTGAATCAATACCTGCAGAATAAATGCCAAAAGAGCAAATTCAAGACTATAACAACATGCAAATTTCTTTGTAATTTCACATTTCAAAAAAACATATCAGAAACCCCACCCATTTTAAACAAGTTTGGAGCCCACCACCTGATGAGACGAGATCAAAGCCTCCCTTCTTTTTATGTTAACACAGTTCATGAGGAAAAGGAAAGAGACTTGGGGAAATATTTACATGACTAATATGTATACTTGGATCAAGCATTAATACATAATGTCTTCTGATCTTCAGCAAAATGATCTTTCATACAAAAAAAATCAAGTCATCTGCAAACATGTCATGCCTTTGAAAACATAAATATTAATGCAGATTTCAGTGCATTTCAGAATTCATTGTTTTGATTGGAATGTGAGGAATGAGTGAGCCAGAAGTGCATTAAAACCAATTATAGTAACTAATTGCCATAATGTTGTGGGAAAACGCAGACCATAGCCCTTGCTTGAGGTTGGAATACATAGAGGCAACTTTAATTGGCATTTAATACCTGTAGCAATCTAGAAGAAACCAAGAGGAATAGAAATTACTCTTCTTAGTAGAGTTAATGAAAGGCTGACATTTGAATTTCAGCAGTTTTAAGAAGTTTTGTCTTTACTCTTTTTTTAAAATCACATATGTTTAAAAATGGAAAGATCTTTTTCATTATAAAGAATTAGCATAACTATAATAAAGGAAGATTACCTTTACAGAATCCCAGATGTCTGTTAATGAAAATCAGACATGATAGGCAGGCAATGCTGCCTTGCTCTGAGAATGAAAGATTAGCCTGGCTTTTCAAAAAAAGCACATCTGTGTATGTATTCCCAGTCCAAACGGCCCTAGTGGCAACAGGCAAGTTCAGAACCCATTTGAACCAGTATAAAGAGGAGGAAAAACAGAGCAACTTCTGAGCCTGCCAGACACAGCAAACATCACCTCTGCACTTCTAGTGTTAAAATGGCATCTATAACATCAAATAGCTTTCAAGTCTTAGAAAGCATTAACTATGTAAAGTGGCATTAGTGTCACCTGCTCCGAACCCATGGTTTTTGGAAGGCACCCAGTTGAGCAGCAGCTCGAGACCAGAACAGCAGCCTGTTTGCCTTTCAGACAAGCACAGCTGCCAGATCCAGCTACGCGAAGGGACAAAGCATGACTGCTTTGGGCTGCATTTATAACAGCGCGTGCTCACTGGAGACTGGGAGTGCTGGAGCTTTTGGAGTGAGCTCAACACAAAAGCAGTAGGAGGATTCAGGCCTCCTACTCCCAGGGAGGTCTGCTCCTGTGGCCAGAGGAAGACAGGAGCCCAACTTAAGTTCCAAGTGAATTTTACTAGCCTAACTCATGAGTCTCTTCCCCTAGTGGCACTACTAGAAGCAAAACAAGGAATATTTAGTTTTATTGTGTAATGATTCTGACCAAGGGTGAGGGAACTAAGAGAATTGCTCCCTTCACGTTGCTCATTTTGTTTAGTTTCTTTCTTTTCCATACACTGTGTCCCATCTTGTCCACCAGCGTTCCAGGACATGAAGTGTTTACTGGTAGGTATATCCATCCCTCTAGTGACAGGATTTGCTAGTGATTTGACTTTTGGGGCCTTCTGTGTCACCACAAGCAACACAATTACTACAAATCTAGACTCTAACATTACCCCAATCCCAAGCTATTGTACTGCTACTTTAGCAGGAATAAGTCAAATTTTATGAGAACTGCATGAACATCTGATGCCTCTCAAAGCTTCAGTGCCAAACAAGTCATCACCTTCTGCAGACACAAAAACCTCTTCTGATGTTTCCATGCCACTGCCTCTGCCTAAAATGATCAAGTAAAGATGGCATAAATGAGCCTGCTCCAAAACCGTAAATTGTGCAAAGAGTAAGTTTAGTTTTACCCGAATTGCTTTGTCCACTGCAATTAAGGAACTGCCAAGTATTGTCTTAAATGGTATTTGTTGCCCTATGTTTTCATTATGCAAATCATCTCCCCCTCAAACAGCAAACTTTCTACTGTGCATGGTGGCTTTTTCTTTGGCAGGGGAAGAAGGAATAGTTCAAGGGAATAACATTTGTTGTTCTTCAGGCAATGTTGTCTTTAGCAACACTTTAAAAAAAATGCATTTCTGTCATTCAACTCTAGTGAGGCTCAGCTTGAATTAACTTTAAAAAAAAATACATCACACAATCTTTCCATTAAATTATTGGGACTATTCTTTCTGGGATTTGTTTTTTTTTCTTGAAATACAAAGGAAGGGATTATAGCTTAACAATTGCAGAGCAAGCAAAAGAAAGAAGATGAAGAGGAAGAAGGCTTAGGAAAGCTCTTTAGGAGAACCTGCTGTTTAAAAAGAACCACAACACCAGCTTTAAAAACAAAAATGAAAATTAAAAAAAAAAGCCACAACAGAGCAAAGGCAGGCAAAAAAAATAAATAAATAAAACAAGGCCACTGTTAACAGATAACAGGTCACCATTAGCTGAAGCTTCCAGGGGTCCAGAAGACACAGGGAGCTTGCAAATAGCACTCCAGAGCTGGGAGCAAGGGTAAAGCTTTACCCACAGTTATTACCTGCTTTTCCTGTACACAGTATAAGATCCCAAACACATGTAACTTAGCATGACCTTTATGACATCTGTCATTATGTAAAAAAAACAAACAAACAAACAAACAAAAAACCAACAAACCCACCAAATAAACCCCAAACAAACAAACAAAAAAATCAACAAAAAATAAAACCCCAAACCAAACAAAAAACCCCACCATAAGGAATGGGAACAGAAGTCAGAAGAGGACAGCTGCCATTTGTGTATGCAATACAAGCAACCCCCATGCTCACCAACACCAGCAACACCAGTTTATCATTCCCAGGAAGGATAAATCCCAACATCAGGCACCCCCTGATCCGCAGTGGACGGGACAACTTGTCAAGGTCCCCAACATATATCCCTTTCAAAAGGGACACATGTGTGATTATACCACCTCAGTGAAACTCTCTGGCCTTTGGGTCAGGCCACAACAAAGATAAAATAACAGCATCCACCAGAAGAGGAATTTGCAAAATGAGCGTGAAGTCACTATAAAGTCTCTGTCCTCAGGAAATATTTTTAAAAGGAAAAGATGAAACGAGGAGACTTATAAAGAACTACATTTATTTTTGTTTACAGCAGATATCATAAATAAAGCTAAAACAATTTTCACTGTGTGCAAAATACATAATTTCCAAGTGAAAAATTTAAATACAGCGTTAAAAACTATTTAATAAAAATATTCAGTTAAGATTATAAAGTAAAATGAAGACAAGATTTAGGAGGAGAAGGACAGAATCCTCACTGGCCAGGAAGAGCTAGGAAGACTCTGCAACAGAGGGTAAAAAACACAGCAATGGGAAGTGGTTTGAAATGGCAGACCTTTACATCACAACCTTCATCTCAAAATGTGCTGAGCTTTGTAACAAAACACTGTAGCCCTGAAATACATAGGAAGTCACGTCCTAACCATTTGTGCAGGAAGTGACGCTTGAAATACAGAGAGGTTTCCATGTGGGCACAGCGTGGGCAATTTCAAAGCCGTCCAGACATTTTAAGATACCCACACAGGTAAATACTATTGCTTTAATCACGTGAACATACAGGTCAGCAAGATAAGGTGTGGGGCTCCGACCCTGCAGCCCTTCTGCATTCCTGGCTGAGGCGTGTGAAATGGGGCAAGCGGCAGAGGATGTTTGGCCCCTCCTGAAAATTGCTGCTCAGGTCAGTTCCCGAGGGCCCTTCCCTTTGAACGGGATCCTCCGCAGGGGAGGCTGGGTCATGACCGTATCAGCCAAAACCTTAGCACGCCTGCTTGTCAGACTGAGCCCTTGGATCTTGTTTGGATTCATTTCCCCTTCCAGATTATCAACATGTGATTACACATACTGGAATTTATATCAAAAAGTACATCCAAAATAATCACACAAATTTGTCACGGAGAGTAGTGACAATGTCTCATGCAGCAAGACAAATCCATTCAGAGTGGCACATGGGGCCTAGTTAATTAGTCAACAAAACAACTCAAACCAAAACACTCTGGTTATATAAACTTGGCATTTTGATATTACAGACTAAAAATAGCATGCACATCTACCGCTGTTAGGCATGCCTACTACGTCACTTGGGGTGGAAGACTGGAATTTGCATCGCTTTGCCTACTTTTTCCAACAGAATCCTTTTATATTGTACTTTTCCAGTGTGAAAGCAAAGACGTGCTTAGAAAGCACCACAGAGCTCAAACGTTGCTTGCTCGTTGCATATTTGAGCTCAATGGAAATAGGTGCTCATGCTAACCAGGAGAATCAGCTGGCTAATCTTGTCCTGATCTTATTTTTAATCTTTCCTTCAATACTTGGAAAGAAATACAGCTTTAACTAGTTCTTTCATGAAATAATGTACTTGCCTAACTTACCTTAAAGGCACCAGGAAGTGCACATGCACAGACACAGAGACAAAAACATTCTCTACAGAGAGCATAGGCATTGCCTTTTCTAGAACCGTGAACTCAGGTTAAATGATCATGCCAAAGCTTGCATCCATTAATATACCAGACACACACAGTTTGCTCCAAAAATCTTTAAAAAACATGCAATGAAATGCTGTCAAACAACAGTGTTAGTCACACAATTTTGGAACTGGCAAGCGGAAAAAGTCACCTGAGAGCAGAAAGGCTTCAGCCAGTGAGCGGGTGCAGCACCGGAATGATGAATTGGACTAAAAGCAACGAGGGAGATTGACAGACAGCAGGAAAGAAAACACAGAACTTAACTTGGTGATACAGGAAAGCATCAGACAGATTACGTAGGCACAAAGAAGAACTGGCCAAAACAAAACTGCCTTTTGTCATTAAATAATGAATGAGAAGAAATAGGTATGAATCTTACTAGTAGCATATTAAGTTGAAGAGGTTAACAGAAGATCTACCAATTAGATTGATATCAATAAAAAAACCTTCCCAAGAGAATCACCTGCAAACTCCCAGTGGAATATGCAGTGTAATTAAGTTTCCTCAGGAAAATGTTTTCATTATGCAAGTTCCTGAATTCTGTTGTGGAAATGTAGGGATTTCATTCCCTTTATACAAATATATATAAAGCCAATACCATCTTTTTATTTTTTATTTTATTTTGGTTTTAAAATTCCTACTCTTAAGATTCATTTGCTTTAAATTCATCAGACATCAGGGATTTCCAAGTTTCTTACTATATCACCATTTTCTAAGTTAAGCTCACTCTGCTGAAAAGCAGAAAATTTCCTGTAGTAAACAGCGGGAGAAAACATTCCTAAAGACTGTGCTGCTGACAAACTGAAATCAAAACTGGTGGGAAGCCAAATTTTAAAACCTTACCACTTAACAGTTTGCTGTGTTGCAGGAGTAACATGGTAAATCACACTGCGAATGTTTTCCTTTTTAGGGTGAAACTATTACTATCATTAGCAAATAATTAAAAGTACACAGTGTTCCAAAGTAGGGGTTTTTTAAATGCTATAGAACAGGTACAAGTACATTTCTTCACATATATACAGATGCCCACCATGTTATTATAATTGTCGCTTTGTCCAGTCAATATTCTAGCAAAGTTTTGCTGAATACATGTTTGAGAATTAATGGCAATTTATTTCAAATGAATGCTACCTTATACCTAAACAATTTTCTTCAAGCACTTTTTCAAGTTCTGTGCGTATACTTAACAATTTTTTCCCAAAATACATAAGCACTCTAAAATGTGAAAAGCTGTATCCTTGTAGTTTAAAGAAAGTCAAGCTATCTAGAAGAAAAATCCAGTTTGTAATTTATTTTACAGAGAAGACACATTTCCTTTTAACACCTAAGAAAAAAAAAAAACAATTCAAATCATCTTTTCCCACACTACGTTAAGGAAAATAAAAAATCTGCCAGCCCATAAGCAGCGCAGTCATTTACGACCACTAGAAGGTGATCCTCAACTTTGGTACTAACCAAACGTGACATTATTTCCTACTATTTAAGCCACATTCTTTTGGCTAGAAATAAATGCTACAGATGCTTTTAATTTCAGGCTATACATATTACCATGTTTATGTATTTACCTATTTCCTCGTTAACTTCTGAATTTCAACATTTAAGTATCTGAGAGGCAGGGAGCATGTTTACCTCACTGGCTAACTAGGCTGAAAGTAAATCAGAATTTGGGATATTGGTGTCCTCTTGCTGTTAAATAGCTTATTTAACCTGTCCCAACAACTTCCGATTAATGTAGACCTTGTTGAGCGACATCAAAGTTGGATGTTGGACTAGATGATCTCCAGAGGTCCCTTCCAACCCCAACCATTCTGTGCCATTTACTTAACAGCCGCTCCAGATTACAGAATGTCACCTTCCTGCCATCAGCTTTATACATTGAAATCAATGAAATACCCAACTAAGAAGTAATCTCCTTAGAATACATTTGTAGGTTTTTGTTGTTTGTTCTGAACTTGTATTTTTTAAAAAAAATCCAAAAGACAATAGGAGCAGTGCCTACCCAGAGGCACAACAGTAGTGATTTCAGTTACAGATGAGTGCTCCATAACCTGATATTCCTCGAACCAGCCACCTAACGAGGAACCCTTGACTTGAGGAATAAGACAGGTCTAATTACAGTACCAGTTCCTTTGACTTACACGTTCAATCAAGCCTTCACTCAACTAAGATTTGCTCTTCAAATTTATTTTAAAACTTTAAATAAATTAGTAGTACAGATCATACCCACTATCAACAAAGGGTATCTATCACATGTAAGAAATGTAAAAGGCATGACTAGGAGCAATGTGAATTAAGTACATG